>JAJIBD010010484.1:0-62078 GCA_021461705.1 Cryptotis parvus
AGAGCTGGGCAAGCTACTGAGAGTATTCCACCCACACAGCAGAGCCTGTAAAGCTTTCTGTTACATATTTGATATGTCAAAACCAGTAAAAACAATGGATCTCATCTCCCTGACCCTGAATGAGCGCCAAATATGGCAGTGCTAAAAAGGATGAGCACGGGGCCAGGCGATAACACAGAGGGGTAGGGTGTTTGCCTTACACATGGCCAACCAGGGTTCGATCCCCAGCATCCCATATTGTCCTCCAAACTCTGCCAGGAGTAATTCCTGAGCGAAGAGCCAGGAGTAACCCCTGAGCATTGCTCAGTGTGACCCAAAAAAAAAAAAAAAAGGATAAGCAAGGAGAGGCTGATTAAATCTCAGGGCAAAACTAGGCTGCCAAACATCTCTGAATGCAGCAGTTATGTATACCTGGTCGAGAATTCAACATGATGAACTGAGCTGCACATGAGGAAAAGAGCATTGTGGAATGCCTTCAAGAGCATCAAAGAAATAACTAAAAGAACAAAGAAACTCCGGCTCTAGGCACATCTCTATGACTCCACCATTCTCCCTGCAATAACATACACCTCAGAGACCTGGGCCCTATGAAAGGCATGATGAGAAAGTTATTTGGGTCTCCCAAAGAGGAATTGAAAGAGTTATGCTTGGAATATCATGCCTCAGCTAAGTGAGAGAAGGAATCCAGAGGTCCAACCTCTGTCAATGATTGAGAGTCAGGGATACTGTCTAGTTTGACAAGACATCGAAAATCAGATGGACAGGACATATAATTCGATTCGGAGGCGACCGCTGGAATAAAGCTGTTACCAATTGGATCCCATTGGACAACAAAAGATCATGTGGCCGCCCACCTACAAGATGGTCTGACTTGTTCATCAAGACCCTGAATGAATAGTTTTGAGGCTTTGTATTCCTGGAATAAGCAGATGCCATTGGGCTACACTGGCATATGACAGGGACAAATGGAAACGTTATTGGTGCCCGCTTAAGCAAATTGATGAATAATGGGATGTCAAGTGATCAAATGATCACTCATTTACATAAAGAAACTAAGCAAAGAAAGATCTAGAACCCAATGAAAACAAATAATGGAACTGAAATTAGGACTACAGAATGAAGGATGGATGGAGCACACTGGACTATGGTGGTAGAATATTAGCATTTGGGTGGTGGACTTGGTAGTTGTATAGTATTGTGTCACTTGTATCACTTGTCTTCCCAATGTTCATTAATTTGCTCAAGCGGGCTCCAGTAATTTCTTCATTCTTTGGGAATGAGGTCCATTATTGTTACTGTTTTTGGAATATCGAATACACCACATGTATCTTGCCCTGCTCTGCTGTGGCTCTTGGTTCATCCCAGGGGCACAGTCTTTTTCTATGTCAAACCATTAACCATCCAGGGCCCACGAGCAGAGCCCTGGGTGTAGACAAGCCTGTCTACTGTCTGCCACCTGTTGATGCAGCAGGGTGCTCAGCCACACCTGCAACACCTCGAGGGGCAGGATTATAGCATTGTACTTCTAAAATATGAAAATTAGGGATCTGAGTGATAGTATAACAGCAGGGCACTTGCCTTGGATATGACTACCCAGGTTCAATACCTGGTACCACAGATGGTCCGCAAAGCCTGTCAGGAATGATTCCTGGGAACAGCAGAAATATTAAGCTCTGAGTACCACTGGATGTGTTTTGAAAAGGCAATAAGTAAGCACACAAATAAATAAAATAAAACATATGAAATGTATGTCCTTGTAAACCAGTGTTCCCTCACTAAAACATAGTAATAACAAAAAAGAAAAGGGCCAGGGAGATGGCTCAGAAAACTGGCAACATTTCTTTCAATACAGATGTCCCTAATTGAACCAGTATTATACAGTACACTGAGCACAATAATACATCCTGAGCACCACTGGGTGTGACCCAGAGCAAAAGCAAACAAACAAGTAGTGAATGACCATAGGGCAAAAATGAACCTTTCCTCATTCCATGAATGAAAATAAAAACAATGATATTTTAAAAGACAATTTAAGAAAAATTGTATATCTGTATGGCATTAAAAATAATACACAAAAGCATTTGCCCTAAAAATTGCAAATATTTATGGTAATAGTTGTTAAGAAATCCATAAATGTTTACAGTTTTAAGAGTACACTGTTACCACGCCACACCTTCCACCAAAGTGCAATATTCTGCTGCAACAGTTCACCCTTTCTGGCCACTCTCCTGTCACTCAGTAAACTCAGTTCTGTTGTCAGAGTTAACACGTTTGTTTTCATTGGATAGTAGCTTATTCTTTGCTTTATACTTCTTTTTATCTACCATGTTTGAATCAGACCATATAATATTAGTCTTTACCCTTGCTCTCTCTTCTCACTCATCTCATTAATATAACTTTCTCCAGATCCATGTTCTCTAGTCAAAGATATTGTTTCATTATTTTTCGTGGCTAAGTTGTATTCCATTGTGCACATATATACACATTTTAGTGCTGTTAGTCACTTCAGTTGCTTTCAAATAGTAGATATGGTAAATAGCATGGAAATGAACATAGGGACTCATACTTTTTTGAATTAGTGTTTTTTTCTTTCACATAATACCTTAAGCTAGAAATTTTGAATCATTTAGCAGTTCTAGTTCTTTGAGAAGTCTCTGTACTGTTTCCCCATAGGGGTTGAAAATTTTACTGTGCTACCTACATGAAGAAATTGGCTTTTCTCAGCAATCCTTCAGCACTTGTTCCTATTTTTTAAATAAAAAATATGCCTTTATCACAGGTGTGGAGTGATAATTATATTTTTTTTGCATTTCCCCTGTTAATAAGTTATAACGAACTTTAATTCATATGTCTATTGGTTTCCCATATGTATTCCTAGAAAACCTATTCAAAATTTACCTATTCTTAAATGAATTTTTTTTTTGCTGCTGGTTGTTAAGTTTTGTGAATTCTTAGTATATTTTATATATTAAATTGTTGATGTAAAGTGATTATTGTTTTGTCCCATTCTGTCGGATGTCCTTTTGCTTTAATGACAGTTTATTTCACTATGAAGAGGTGTTTTAGTTTTATAATTTCCTATTCACTTTTGCTTTTCTTTCTTTGTTAATGGACTCCACTCAAACAGACACCTAGCTTAGAAGCAGGGTCATAAATTATTTCCCCTATATTTTCTTCAGTATTACAACTTATAGTATTTTGCATTTTTACATATTCCATGGTGTTATATATAATTTGTTTTATAGGGAAATATAACCTACATTATGTAGGTTTCGATAACATGTATAATGTACGTATAACCTATATTTAAAAATCAGTGGAAAGAGAGGAAGAGGAAGGAATGTGAGAAGCTATGTTCTAAATATAAAAGAAAAAAGAAAGGAAGATATGACAAAAAGGAAAGAAAGGATTGCAGACGGTAGTATAGATATATTTATTCTTAAAAAGTTTTCTTTCTTTCCATTTATATTTTTGGGTCATAGTCAGTGATGCTCAGGGCTTACTCCTTGCTCTTTGCTCAGAAGTCATACATGGTGGTAGAGGGAACACTTGGTGTCCTGGGGCTCAAACCCCAGTATGCCTCATGCAAAGCAATTACCCTACCCTTTTTAAATAAATTTCCATCCCATACATCTAAATCTTCAAAAGAATTATGCATTTGCTGAGTAAGTGTGAAGTTCTTGAGAAAACTACTTAAAAATATTAGCAGAAATCTAAAAAATCTGGGTTGCCAACAAGAAGGGGAAGAGAGTGATGTTAATGAGTTAAGGTGATCAAAGATTTGGGTTCCAGTTAGAAACCATTAAGTATTGAAGATATACTTTTTACATAGCTACTTGTAATGTAATGGTGGCTTTTCATATATTTATAACTTATTAACAATAAATATTAAAAGCTATCACAAGAAATAGAATATTCACACAGGGAGATGGACATGAAATTAATTTTGTTGTTTTCTTCTTCAGTACAAACATATACCAAATTATTGTGTTGAGTACCTTAAACTTATGCAGGTAACATGTGTCAAAGATATCGTAAAGTTAAAGAGATTATAGTGGCAGAAATAATGCATAATAATTGTATATATAGATTAAGTCTATTGTTTGTTATTTCAGTTATAATCCTATTTATACATATTTCCACCTTCTCTGTCTGAGTTTGATTTTTATCCTTGAATATGGTGTTTTGGGCAAAATAATTTTGAGTGATTCAAACTGTAGTGGTCTATAGGTCTATTAATCACTCAATTAAAACTAAAACAAAAATCTAGATTGTTTACGGGTAAATAGTAATAGAACCCATAGCAGGAAAACAGAACTACAGTGAAAAGTCAAAATGATTAAACATCTGGTATTATAAACATTGCAAGACTAAAATAGATGCTTTAAGTGGAAAAACTGCTCTTCTTTACCAATGTGAGCCTTTCAGCCTTGACAGAGAGAATGATTATGCAAGAAAATATTATTTTCCAGAGCTAATCTTCACCACCCTTCCCTCCATCAGGTAACATTTGAAAATGTAATGCTTCAGGTTACTACTTGGAAATTGGGTGTACTATTGATATGTACTATATAAAAGACCAACTTTCTGTTGAATATCCTACAATTTATGGAAGAGTTTTCCATATCAAAACTTTATTCAATACAAAGTGTAGTCATGGGCTTGAGAGACAGTACATGGGGAGTATGCCAGTTTTGTCCTTGAAATTATATATGATCCCCTGAGCACAGTCAGGAGCATGTAGTAAGCACTATCAGGTATGGAACCCCAAAACAAACAAAAAACTCTTAAAATTATAGCATCAGAGGGTTGATAAATTGTGAGTTGCCATAAACAGTTTTGTTATCTTTCTAGATATTCATCAGTAAAAAAAAATGCTGCATTACCAAATGTGCACTAAATGATTTGTCATTATCTATATTGCTGGTCACGATGGAACAGGGTCTGAAAATTCATAATAACAACTCCAGGTAACATTATTTTATTAATCATTGAATGAATAATCTAGCAAAACAACTGTCAGGAAAAATTTCAAAAATATAGAAATCTTTCTCAAATACAGTTTATTCAGAAACAAAATTACATCTATATTATATTCTGTAATTACCAAAAAACATTAGTAGAATGACTCTACAAAGATAAATGGTATGATATTTGAGTTCATCTGGATAAAAAGGAGAATAGAGTTGAATAGCTAAATACTCCAATAACTCATCCTTATTCTTACTCCTTCTTATTCCAGCCAAGATTAGATTTTTTTTTCTGTAAAATTCAATTGTGATGACCAAAGTTCAATTGTGAATACAAGGATTTGTGTCTATGGGAAATTATTCCAAGTATGACTGTGAGGAAATTTCATATTAACAGTTTCCATTGTTTCCACACAAAACTTAGTTGACTGCAGGAGCGGGCATAGCATGTTCTAACTACAAATAAAGGTTCTATTACTTATTATATCTATCCAATGTTAAGCTTAAGAAAATCAAACAAATTTTCCTAGATAGGAGATGAAAGAGAGTGCCTAGATCAAAGCCAACCAACAAACTAAAGTCAGAGTAGTAGGCGAAAAAATGAAGTACTTTATTAGCAGTACCAAAAAATAAAAAAAAAATGGCAGTCAAGAATATTTTGCCCAGAAAAACTATCACTTCACTGTAATGCGATATTTTATACAAAAAACAATCAAAGAACACTAATAATTCACCACTGCCACAATACCTTACAAGGAAAGTCAAAAGGAATTCTAAATGCAAAGAAGAAAGAACCTATCACAGAATCTAAACAATAATATAGTAACAGAAACAAAAACAATAATGATATGAAACAACAACAAAAAGATAAAAGGGAAGAAGAAAAGAAAAGCATTTGTAGAGCCAAATGATGATGAGCTGATGATACTTAAACAAAGATATAAAGATTATGCTAGATACAGAAAGCATAGTACATTCCCTTGGACACCACAAAACAAAAAATCTGCAGCACAGACATTTGATAAATAAATAAGTGGAGTGAATATAGGCCTATTCTCCACATGAAAAGACAAATAGAACTGTAAGAAAAACAATGTAAATAGTAAAAAAAGTACAAAAGATTGAATAGCAGTAAGTGTTATGTTAGCTGTAATTACTTAAAGTGTGAATAGTAACACACAAACAAAAGACAGGTAGCTTATTAAAATTAATAAATAACTTGAAAATCTATAAACTTTTATATATGTATATAAGAATTAAAAACAAACGAATCAAGCTCAGATTGAAGATTTGAATAAACTCTTTCAAGCTAATAATATCTATAAGAGGGAATAAAAACTTATTTATTTAATTTTATTATTATTATTATTATTTTTTTTTGCTTTTTGGGTCACACCCGGTGATGCTCAGGGGTTACTCCTGGCTCTGCACTCAGGAATTACTCCTGGCAGTGCTCAGGGGAACATATGGGATATTGGGGGATTGAACCTGGGCGGCATGGGCCGGCCTTGTGCAAGACAAACACCCTACCTGCTGGACTATCGCTCCGGCCCTAAAAACTATTTGTATGTAATATTTTATTCTCAAATCTGACAAAATTGATTTTTAATTATGTAACTTGGCATATTTTATGGGAGAAATGGTATATTTCCTGGAAAAATTAAAATAGAGATTTCATATGACCTAAGAAAAGTATTTGTAGAGTCCTTCAATCCATTTATACAAATGATATGATAGCACTAATTCAAGTGTACATTTATACTCTTATGTTTACATATTTATAACTCACATTATCAAAACATGGAATCAAGTCAATTGGCTATCAACAGATGAATGTACAAAAAATTGTGGCATATGTATGTAATGGGATACTAATCCACCACTATAAAGAAGCAAAATCACATTTCTAGGACAAAAAATATTGAGCAACAAGTGGTTATGCAAATTATAGTGAGGGAAAAATAGAACATTGTATGACCACAGAAAGTTCAGCAGGTAAAACGCTCATCTTGCACACAGATAAACTGGGTTTGATCCTTGGCAACACATATGGGTACTCAGGCATGCAGCTTTGTATGGAAATCCCCCACCTCCATCTCCCCACATAAAACACAGACAACTGCTGAATAATCTCACTCATATACATAACATAAAGTCTCTTTTGTGGGGCAGAGTGTGGTTTGGGTCACACCAATTGTCCTCAGGGGAGGGCTATGCTCTTGATCATATATTTCTTGTGGTACTTGGGGGACCCTACATAGTGCTAAAAATTAAAAGGGGTCAGTTGCTTGCAAAATAAGCACCTTAACCCCTGTACTATGTCTCATATTCCTGTGACATAAATTCTTAAGCAGACAAAGTTGTCCATTAGTCTCAGAAAAAATGATAAGGGTTATCAGAGGGCAAGAGGAGATGGTGTAAGAGGAATTATTTTGGTGATGGAGTGGTGGCAATTTATACATTTCGAGGATTGAGGCTAAATCCCTGAAATTCCATAAGAGAGCAAAGCTATTTGTCAATAATGGATTTTCATTTAAAAACAGCTAAAGACTCCACAAGAAAAAAAAAACAGCCAACCCCATCAAAAAATGGGGAGAAGAAATGAACAGAAGTTTCCAAAAAAGAAGAAATTCGAATGGCCAAAAGGCATATGAAAAAGTGTTCTTCATCTTTAATCATCAGGGAGATGCAAATTAAAACAACAATGAGGTACCATCTCACACCACAGAGACTGGCACACATCCAAAACAGCAAGAACAACCTGTGCTGGCGGGGATGTGGGGGAAAAAGGGACTCTGATCCACTGTTGGTGGGAGTGCCGACTGGTCCAGCCCTTTTGGAAAACAATATGGGCATTCCTCAGAAAACTAGATATTGAGTTCCCATTTGATCCAGCAATAGCACTCCTGGGAATATACCCTAGAGACCGAAAAACACATAGCAGAAACACTATCTGTACTTGTTTATTCATCTCTGCGCTATTCACTATAGCTAGAATCTGGAAACAACCTAAATGCCCGAGAACAGAGGACTGGCTAAAGAAACTGTGGTTCATCTACACTATGGAATACTATGCGGCTGTCAGAAAAGATGAAATTATGAAATTTACCTGCAAATGGATGGACATGGAGACTATCATGCTGAGTGAAATTAGTCAGAAGGAAAAGGACAGATATAGAATGACTTCATTCATTAATAGGACATAAATAGATACCAGTGTTTCACTAAATGTGGGAAATGGTAATGGCAGATTAAAACTCACCATTGAATATACACAAAGAGACTTAAGTGATAAACTCTAAATATCTGCAGGGCTAGCCACAATGTGTAAAATAAGAGGGAGAGAGATGCAGAGACAGAGAGAGAGACAGAGAAAGAGAGGAAACAGGGCTACCTGCTATTGAGGCAGAGTGGGGGTGGGCGGGAGGAGGTAGGGTACATTGGTGGTGGAAATGGGGCACTGGTGGAGGGATGGGTGCTGGTATACTGTATTACCAAGAACCAATTATGAACACCTTTGTAATTGTATGTTTCACGGTGGTATAATAAAAAAAATTAAGTATTTTATTATACCACAGTGAGATATACAAATAAAATATACAGCCATCTACCAAAAGCCCACAGCAAGCATCATTCTAAATGGGGAAAAGTTGAAAGCCTTCCCCTGAGATCAGGGACAAGACAAGGTTGCCCACTCTCACCTCTTTTATTCAATATAGTACTGGAAGTACTTGCCATAGCAATCAGGGAAGAAAATGACAAGGCATCCAGATAGGCAAGGAAGAAGTCAAGCTATCATTATTCGCAGATGACATGATATTATACCTAGAGAACCCTAAACTCTCTACCAAAAAACTCCTAGAAACAATAGACACATATAGTAGAGTAGCAGGATACAAAATCAACACCCAAAAAGTCAGTGGCTTTCCTATATAAAATTTTTTTTTAAAAAATTAAAAAAATAAAATAAATAATAATTAAAAAAAAACAGCTAAAGGCAAAATATTATAGTACATCATGGTGAAATTTGATATATTAATTACACAAATTTTAGCCATTCATTCAGATACTTTAAATTATATGTATATAAGTTTAATTCATATAAATATGTCAAGTAAATAATAATATAACTTAACATTAATTTAGACCCAGAGTTCTCTTCTCATTAATCTGAGTCTTATTAAGCTGGTAGAGACATATAGATTAAATTAATAATTACCTTATCTGTTCTATTCAATCATCTTTGTTGCGTTCTGCATGTGTAATGATTTCACCTATATAGTATAAAGCAAGATATTATTTTTTAATGAAAAGTTTTTCTAGGAAGATGTTGGTCTAAAAAAGACTCTTTCAAAGCTCAAACCTATCATTATCTGGGTTTAATTCTATGTCATTCATTCTCTGAAATTGTGTGTTTGTCAGTGGGGTAGAAGGAATGGCAAGGAAGAAGATGAAAATTACTGCTACACTGAAGATAAGAAATGTAAATCTTGCTGCTAGAGTGATAGTACAGCAGGTAGGGTGTTTGCCTTGATTGTGGGCAACCTGGGTTAAATCCTCAGCATCTCAGATGATCTTCTGAGCACTGCATGGAGTAAAGCCTGAGTGCAGAGCCAGGAGTAACCCCTGCGCATTGCTGAGTCTGACCCAAAAACTAAAAAGAAAGAAAGAAAGAAAGAAAGAAAGAAAGAAAGAAAGAAAGAAAGAAAGAAAGAAAGAAAGAAAGAAAGAAAGAGAGAGAGAGAGAGAGAGAAAGAAAGAAAGAAAGAAAGAAAGAAAGAAAGAAAGAAAGAAAGAAAGAAAGAAAGAAAGAAAGAAAGAAAGAAAGATATGCAAGTCTCAAAAATATGAAGATGTAACATAGAAAAGTTTAGAACAAAACACTATGACCTATTTTCAACATGTACCTTCTATCTTTGTTCAGTTCTGTGGCTCTGAAAATGAAGTTGATAATATCTCAAGTGGACTATGCAGTTAAAATATATTCTCTTTTAAGAATAAGAT
This sequence comes from Cryptotis parvus, assembly GCA_021461705.1. Taxonomy (NCBI): domain Eukaryota; kingdom Metazoa; phylum Chordata; class Mammalia; order Eulipotyphla; family Soricidae; genus Cryptotis; species Cryptotis parvus. Next base: position 9,975 of record JAJIBD010010484.1, read on the forward strand.
GAGCTGGGGCTGGAGTGATAGGATAGGAGGTAGGACTAGTACAACTGTTTGTATGCAGTTGACCCCGGTTCCATCACCGGCATCTCATATGGTTGCCCAAGCACCACCCAGAGTAATTTCTGTGTGCAGATCCAAAGGTAACCCCTGAACATAGCTGGGCATGACCCCTACACCAACCAAAATAAAGATAATCTATTGGAAGGAACTCCATCAATAATTCAAGACAGAAACTATGAATGTATCCAAAACAGATAGTTGAAAATACTTATCTTTTGAGGGATCATAAACCTTTAAAAATCTGCCATCTATTTTATCAATAATACAGAACAACAATGGCAAATATGGAAGCCAACTAATGGGTCCTAAATTATTTAGGTAAAGGAATTTTGTTTTAGTTTTATAACTAAGTGTATCAGTTTGATATGTGTAAATAAGTACCTCCATCTAGAAGGTGATTATTGTCTGTGCCAATTCTACAATTCTATGCTGTTAATGGAAGCAACAGAATATGGATGCAGTATTCCAAAATTCATACAATAGTACATGCTACACAGATGTGTGATCCAAAACGTGCATTCCCTTGCTCTAGAACGTAGTCTCTGCATTAAACGCTGAGAAATTAATACAAGATGACCATCAAAGTCTTTATAGCCCTAAAGTACTGAGATTCCTATTCAGGGAAAAGTAACCAGGCAGCAGGAAACAGCTTAATCTCACTAATGAGCATTTAGAAGTGAGACTCACCTGCTCTCAACAAAAATGCTACCAGAAGCTCTCAAGTCACTACTTAAATAGACAAGACTCGCTTGATCTTGGCAAAAGCATAGGTGTGACAGGTGTGTTGGAATGCTAAAAGAGTGGATATTAGTTTTTTTTTTTTTTTAATCAGAAGCCTTCACAAATTTTGTGGTTATAAAATCCTGGAGAATGGAACCTGATCAGCGGCTATGCCCTCAACTGATTTTTTTTTCTTTTTTGGGTCACCCCTGGCAATGCTCAGGAGTTTCTCCTGGCTCTGCACTCAGGCATTACTCCTGGCAGTGCTCAGGGGACCATATGGTATGCTGGGGATCAAACCTGCAAGGCAAACACCCTACCCACTGGGCTATCACTCCGCCCTCCCCCCCAACTGAATTTTTAGGCTCAGGAAGTAACCTCAGAGATAGAGGAAACCAAAGAGCTGTTTTTTTGGACATAGATATAGAAGAGCAAATACCCTCATTGTCTCAGACATATACATAAGTTGTATCCTCTTAAGCAATTAAGTCTCTGTATTCAAAAAACATTCCCCAGCACAAATGGGCCTGGAATACACCTTTCTTATCTGAGGAAAAAAACACAGGCTAGACTCACAACTACTGATAATATTTCTAAATCTTTAAGACCAGTGATATGGAGATTTGAGTTAAATTATATTCTTTCTGTAGGTTTGAGATTTCTCATTTCTTAAATAACAAGGCAAGAAGGATGAGGGACTGTGGGGGTAAATAGAAAAGATGGTGACATCTAAGGCATTTTATAGTATATTTTTAGTGTATTTTTCTCAAAACATTATCCCCATCTCCCAATTGGTTTTAAGAAACAATTGTCACTAGGACACAGAGTGATTTGGGGTGACAATATAATTTTGGGGAACAGAGTAACAATTGGGGCACAAAGTACATATTTTCAGGAAATAGGGTGACAAGTCAAATAAGTTTAAGAAGGTCTGAGCCTTTCCAAGCTAATCTCTCCTCTTCTGTCATGTCACTCTCCAACTGATCTCTCCCTTTTTGTAATCTATTTACTGGTTCCTGTTTGTTGCTATATTGAAAAGAATCTCTCCCCATTTCTAGTTAGACTGAGCATTTTAGATTCTATAGTCTTTCTTTCCTGCTCCCATTTAAACTAAATATTTACTTCATATTCGGCATTTATTTGATGATGGTACTTGCATATGCAATACATTAGTACATTCTTGCTTTAATAATACAAATGGAGAAGATACAGAGAAAAATATGAGTGACGCCTGCATACTTACATCATAGCTTCACACTAATCAACACCAGCACTTTCTTTTCTATTTTTCTACAGATATATAGAATGCTCAACAGATTGTATAATGCCCTAAAATTCCTAGGTTATGCCTGAATTTATTAATATTACTCAGTAGGACTAACGACTCTTCATTCCTTTTTATTTACACTTGGTAAAGTTAATTTCAGACATAAAAACTAACCAACTTTCTCAATATTCAGTCTTTGTCTCAATGTCAATTGCAGCATTTTTAACTTACATGGTAATTGAGAAACTCATCAATTTTTTCTATAGTAAGTTAGGTTTCTAAAAACAGACTGTTGCTTAATGTAGTATTTATGACAAGTAACAGACTCCCTAGTATATGATAGGTACTAAATAAACATCGAATTATTGTATTGGCAGACACACACAGTTACTGAACATACGCAATAAAAAAGAAGATATTTCTTTAGGGGTAACATGGTATTATTGTCATGAGGGCTTGCATAATTCTATAAGAAATACATATACTATGGGCTCACTCTTCCCATTCACACTCCATATTGCACTTGCAATGGTATTTCTCCAACTGCTTTCCTGCAGTTGTTGAAACTGTAGCTGCCTACAATCTAAGAAAATCTTGCTGATCCCCAAAACTTTGAACATAAATAAAATCTTAGCAAATCTACTTTTCATCCTAAGTGACATCTGAATTCTGCAAATTTCCGCTGGTGAGAACATTGGGCGCTTTAACACTTTAGAGCAGGTGCTGAGCTGTTGTTATTCCAGGTCATGCAAGACAGAGATTCTACAAATTCACAAGTAGTGAGCCGGGGGTACGACTGGCGGGTTCCTGTGATGACTTCATGTTCAAGTTTAAAGAGGAGACTGTGTTCCTCCCAACGAAGGAACAGAGGATGAAGTCATCATTTTGTGTGTTTGGAACCTGAAGTGATTCAACTATATGGTGAGATGTTTAGTGCTAGATTATCACAGGGGTAGGAATATTCCCCATACACTGAAAAAGGTATAGTCCTTTGTGTCTTCGAAATAGTAATTTTCCTGTTTCTGCAGCATGTTCTGCTCTGGCCTCGTGTAGTTCAGAGAACAAGAGCAATATAAGATTTGTCTCTATAGGAAGGGAATGAGTTGAGAGAATGTTATAAATTGTTATTCAAGCTTACACAGATGGTAGAGGCTTCACCAGGCAGCCAAGTCCTGGGGCAATTCAAGTAACTGTTTTATTTTCTCACCTGTAAAATGGAATTTATTCATATTGTCTCTAGGATTTTTTAAAGTTTTAAAATAGATTCATATAATTACCTAATACAATATTGTCATATGGCTATCTATTAGATAATACTACAGCTAAAGTATTATCAAGATAATATTATCTCTAGATATATCTACAGATATATTCATATCTATTGGATATTATTCTTTTAGGTGTTGTCAGTTTAATCATTTAAGACATTAAGTAATGGGGCAAATCTTTGATATCTCAAATTTATCACTTTTAGTTGAATAGACCTGGAAAGTTCATTAACTGCTAATCATAACTTTTCATCTGTGTCATAAAAATGAGGGAAAGCATCATCTGATTTTTGGAAAGATTAACTGAAATAGCAATGGAAAAAGTGTCTAATATGAAGGCTAGTTATTATAGTATCTGAGAACATTTTTAAGAATTTATAAAATGGTATACTCTTTAGTAACATTGGAATTCCACCCTAGTTTTTGGACTATGGTAGAGTACAGGAATTCTGTTAGAGAAGAGCATAAGATTGTAAAAGAAAAGAGTGGATCCTCCTCCTCCTCCTCTTCTTTCTTCGTGTCACACAGGCTGTGCTCATGGCTTACTCAAGGCGCTATGCAGAGGGGGACGGTGAGGAGGGTCATTCCTGGTGAGGCCAGCAGGATAGGGGGTGCAACTGTAGTGCCAGGGCTTAAATTCAGGTTGTCTGTGAGAAACTCAGATGCCTTACCAGTTGTATTATTCCAGCCCTTGTTTTTACTTTCAAAATGAGTGTCAGTCAGTGATCAGAAGACAGATTTATATTGTTGTGTCTCAGGCCTTCAGCAGCTTTCTCTACTTTTGCTATTCCACTTAGATCAATAGGGGAAGGGTAAGGTAGAAACTGTAAACAGGAAGGACAGGGTTACTGCTTATTTCCTATTAACCTGTTTGCAAGTCATTCTCGACTTTGAGAACAAGGAATGTGATGTGAACACAGACTTATAGAGTAAAAATCTATGATTTAGGGATATGTGGAACTTTTACTTCATAGTACATCCATCATTTCAAATAATGCATCACTATAGACTTGAGCAGGCTAGATTATATCTCTTATTTAAAATTTATATTAAATTTCCTCATATTTTATAAACATCCGAGAAATGATTTCTAAAACTGATTTTTATATTGCAATAACAATTCACTATTTCTCATTTAATAATTGTGTTCTGATGAAAATGTTTCCAGGATATCTAATCTACATTATAGCTGTCGTAGACTCAACAAAACTTAATCCGTGTTTTCTAACTTGGTGTCACAGAGAGGTTCTTCAACTTGACGTCATTATCACCTCAGTTATCTGATTTCAGCCCCAGTCAGGAAGGTAGTTCTATGCCAATTTAATTTCGCCATACACCAAAGGAGTCATAGCTCAAACTCATTCTGACCCTATGCACATTCTTCTTTAAGGCTTTATCTGAAGCTGCTAGAATCTGGTCATCCACTGCAAGTCCCGGAAAAACAGTGTTAGGGAAGTTACCGGTTTTGAAATAAGCTTCAATTAATGGAGCTATTTTTTGGCGGTGTTCTATGTGTTTCTTAGATAATCCTGATGGTAACAAAATTCCTACTGTCCACAGTGGGAACATCAAGAAATTATTTCCTATTGATTCTTTTTTTTATTTCCCTCTACTCTCCTTGATCACTTGTATCACTTGTATCACTGTCTTCCCATTGTTCATCGATTTGCTTGAGCTGGGACCAGTAACATCTCCATATGTCCTGTCTCATGCTAGTGTAGCCCAAGGGCATCTGCTTGCTCCAGAAGCATGAAGAGCCTCAAACCATTCCTTCAGGTCATGGGAATGAGGTCTATAATTGTTACTGAGTTTTTGGCATATCAAATACAACATGGGTATCTTGCTAGGCTCTGCCTTGCAGGTGGGATACTCTCATAGTCACCTCTCATCTGGTGCATTTAGTTACTACACTCTAGTTGGTCTTTTTAAAAACTGAAGATATGAGGGCTTGGAAGGATAGTATCACAGGAAGGGCATTTGCCTTTCCAGCTGACCACCTGGGTTTGTGGCCAGGCACCACATATAAGCCCCATGACCCACCAAAATTATTCCTGAGTCAGTAAGAGCCACAAGTGAGCCCTTGGTGCTACTGGGGATGGCCTTAAGAAAACAAACAAAACAAACACCTGAAGATAGGATAAATAATTTAAATAATTATACAATTGCAACTTTTGTAAATATATGGATTTCAAAATTATGTACAGTTCAGTGCAGGATATAAAGGGACCCAATTAGAAGACCTGAAACATGCATATTCAGTTTGATTTGTTATGTTGTTGTTCTTGTTGTTCTTGTTGTTGTTGTTTTGTACCACACTCATCAATGCTTAGGGCTTACTTTTGACTCTACACTTTCAATCCCAGAAGGCTAAGGGGACCATATTGGGCATTTATGATCAAACCACCCCAGCACAGCCGCACAACAAGTCAGATGACCACACCCCACTCCATCTGGCCACCATTTTCCCACATCTGGACTTCCCTCTCCTCAGAACTCCACCCAGCAACAGCCTATCATAGCCCCTCTCATCGAGCTCCACCCTGCAGCAGTTTTTTATTTCAATCTGGCCCAGGTATGCTGAACCAGAGACTTACAGACATGGTGCAGAGCTGCTACTTGCTCTCCCTGTGCCCAGCCTCTCATGAGGCACCTGGGGGGATGGCGGGTTCTAGCCCTGGCCCGCCACCCCAGCAGAGCCTCACAACAAGCCAGATGACCCCCTACTCCATGGGGGCCGCCATTTTCCACATCCGGACTTCCCCCTCCTCAGAACTCCACCCAGCAACAGCCTATCACAGCCCATCTCATCGAGTTCCACCCTGCAGCAGTTTTTTTTTTTTCAGTCTGGCCCAGGTATGCTGAACCAGAGACTTACAGACATGGGGCAGAGCTGCTACTTGCTCTCCCTGTGCCCAGCTGCTCACAAGGTGCCCGGGAGGGATGGCGGGTTCTAGCCCTGGCCCGCCACCCCAGCAGAGCCGCACAACAAGCCAGATGACCACCCCCCACTCTTGGGCCACCATTTTCCATATCCTGACGTCCCTCTCATCAGAACTCCACCCAGTGACAGCTTATCACAGCCCATCTCGTGTGAACACTTGTGGCCTCACTGTTCATCTATAAATGCTACATTTAGAGGTGACTACAAGGGTATGCCACCTGCATGGCAAGCCTGGCAAGCTGCCCTGTTTTATTTGATATGCCAAATACCAGTAACAATTATATTAGTTCATTCCCATGACCTAATATAATGGTTTGAGGCTCTTTATGTTCCTGGAGCGAATAGATGCCCTTGGGCTCTACTAACATGAGACAGGACATATGGAGATATTCCTGGTGCCCACTCTATCAAATAGATGATCAACGGGAGGATAGTGATAGTGATATGATGATCAAACCTGGGCCAGCTGCATTCTTACCCATTGTACTAGCTCTGCTGTCTTGACATTATCTCAATTTCTTTTCTTTTTCTCTTGTATTTGCTTTTTGGGTCTCCCCAGCTATGCTCAGGGGTGATGCCTGGCTCTGCACTCAGGAATTACTCCAGGCAGTGCTCAGGGGTCCATAGGGGTACTGGAGATCGAATCCAGGTCAACTGCTTTCAATTCAAATGTACTATCTCTCCACCCCTATCTAATTCTTAGGAATAGATTTTCCTTATGCTGACAAGCTCTCACATTACTTTTTTTTTGTTTGTTTTGTTTTCTGGGTCACACTCAGTAATGCTCAGGGTTACCCCTGGCCATGCATTCAGGAATTATTCCTGGCGGTGCTTGGGGGACATATGGGATGTCAGGGATTGAACCCAGGTCGACAGCATGCAAGGCAAATGCCCTACACGCTCTGCTATTGCTCCGGCCCCACTCTCACATCACTTGCCACTACTGTAGCATTATGGTAAAATGTTGATTGAGTAGTGTACATAAATTTATATATTGTTTTATGATTTATTTTTCTTTAGAGTTTATTAAAAATTAAAGCCCACAGGAATCCGATTTTCTCACCCTTAAGAAAGTTAATCTTCATTCATAGTACTAATTATATTTTAAAGTTATATTCAAAATCTTGCCAATAGTGTCACTTTTTACAAATGTAGCTAACATAACACAAATAACACACACAAAAGTGATTTGGCTCTTTTTACTCATACAACGAGATTATTGACATTTGTTGAGCTTTTGTCAGATACAGTATGAGAGTTACTTTGCTTGCCATAATTCTATAACAACCTGTGTAGCATTGTATATTTTAGTAATGAATTAGAGTTGAACCTAACTGCATAAGCAAATTAGCTTTACATAATGAAAGTATTTTCTTTTTAGTAAACGTGGATCGCAAGTTATTCATGATTGGCTTTCAGGCACACGTGTTCGAATACCATTCCCTTCACAATGCTTACTTCCATCCGTCATTCTCCACATAATGAAATTTTTGTATATATATTTACCCAGGCATTTTAAAACTCAAACGCAAAATTATATTGATCTCATTGTTGATCCAATAAAGAAATTTCATTTACCTTTTGCTAAATTTATTCCTAGATATTAATTTATTCCTGTAGATTTTAACTCATTTCAATAGACTTTATGATTAACGTGCTTGTTTATGTTTTGCTTAGATTTATAGCCCTATTGGAGTCATGAATAACACTAAACATATAGGGCAAGAAAAATCTTTTTTGCAGTTAGGAGTTTATGATTAGTGTTTCACTAATTAAGAACATTAGCAGGAAAAAATATTTTTCCCTTCTTGTTTCTAGTGTTCTTATTACAAAAGAAAGTGAAGTTCTGTCATTTACCCTCTTTGCAGTTATTCATATTATATCTAAATTTTTATTTCAATTTTAATAACATGGTTAAAATTTTTTTAGTTGCAGACAAATTTGAATTTCCAGAGCAAATTAACTTGCCATCACATGCTAGCTTATATATTGCTAGATTTGATATGCTGATATTTTAAATAGGGTGTTACAACTACATTAATTTTCTGAAAATTTCACTTTTGTGGTTTTTTTAATATCAAATTTTGTATCAATATTATGCTCACTGGACAATGCTATGTTCTTTGTGAGGACCCTGAACAAATGGTTTGAGGCTCTTCATATTCCTGAAACAACGAGATGCCATCGGGCTACACTGGCATGTGATAGGGTCAAATGGAAATATTACTGGTGCCCACTCAAGCAAATCAATGAATAATGGGATGTCAAGTGATCAAGTGATTATGCTCACATAAAATTTATTTTGGAAGGGTTTTTAGTTCTTACTTTTGTAATGTATTTATAATGTCCTTCACCTTTCTTCTTTATACTAGTTTTCTTGGTGTTTTCTGTTTCTAAAGATTATAAGTGTTTTTTGTAAAATCTGTGGAAGTGTCAGCCATTTCTTTTCCTTTTTATGCCCATATGTCTTTTTCTACTAAAATTGTAATGAATTGTCTACAACAATCTTTAAAGCCAACTCTTGTGAACTAGAGTTATTCTTAAATTTCTTGTTGATATTTTAATTTATTTTTGTAGTTAGTATCTATTCCCTTCAAATACATTGACAGTTAAAAACAAAAAGCCACCTTTATAGCTGACAGGCAGGACCACTCTTAAGCATGGTCAGCAGGTACTCAGGGTCAGTCAGGGTACTCTGTTGATATCAGGATGGCACGATATGTGTAGGGTCAGACTCAAGACCTCACACATGCTAGACATGTGTTCTATCAATTAGGTGTTACCCTAGTCATACATTCACTTCCTTTTCACATTTCCATTCTTCTGAAAAACTCATAAATGGGTTTTGCAACATTACAGAATATTGTAACTGTGGATTTACTAACTTGTACTCCCCATTATTTAATTTCTCTCTACAGATTTCCTCTTTATTAGTAAGACGAAACTCCTTGAGATAACACATAATAGATTTCCGTGATTTGTTTTAAAAATTGAATTTCAGGACTTTCTTGTTAATGTCTATTTGTATTGATTTCACTTATTTTTATTTCTTGCAATTGCTACTTTATTTAGTAAGTTTTCAATACTGTAATTTAAATGTATGGTGTTGTTATTTTTATCTGAAGATTATGTATTTTTGCCAAAGTCATCAGTTCATATTATGATTATTTATTTTGAATTTGCTTTTAGTTAGCTTTACGCTGTGTTGGAATCTTACTGTGAGTGACTAAAATGGCGCAAGTGCCGCTGCCTTTGGGAGACTTTGCCTTTAAAATCTGTATATTTTATGGATATTATAAAGTTTGTTTTTTAAACTTAAAAATAGGCATAGAATATGCTTTATATTAGGAGTCAACAGGCTATACCTGGTCAGTCTGACTCAATGTCTCATTAGTTTATAACCATAGCTTTATGAGATCATACTCAAACCAATGTACTTATAAATTGTTATAGATACTTTCACATTATAAAAGTAACCAATGGACTACCAAGGGGCCCTGGTGATTAGCCACTGGTGAACATACCCACCACCATTCCCCTCCCCCGATCATCATGCACCACCCACACCATACTATGGAAGAAGATTTCTCTGAGCACCAACTGTGTGGATTCTAGGATGGGGCATATGCCCTGGCCAAGCTCTGTGGACTGGAGGCTACAGTCCAGTTGCAAAAGGTAATAGCCCTGGCTCTGGTCCAGTCCCTGCAGGTACTATAGCAGACAACTATACTGGGGCCAGAACCATAAGCAGGTTAACGTGAACCAGCAGGACAAATGCATCAGGAGACTGAAGGTGACACCGGGCTTCTAGATATCCCCAAATTGGCTTTGCCAGACTTGAAGAACTCAGAACCACGATTGCCAATAAATTCAACTGCCAAAGTGAGGTATGTGGGAGCCACACACAAACTACCTCTGACTCAACTATACAAGTTCACTTATCAGCTGCATATCGAGACCCATACATAAACCTCTAAGAAGAAGATACATTTGGGAAGCTCATTCACTAGCTATGATCCAGAGACTCATAAATAAATCTCGAGAGAGACCAGCATGATACAGAGATGCTCCCAGACCCCACCCAAAGCTCAGTGATCCAGGTACTCTAGAGGGGAGTGGGAACTACTCCACCTGTCCAAACAAAGCCTGGAGAGCTTAAAACCTCCACACTCCACAGTCTGTCATGCTGCCAGCTGGACCCCACAGCTCCGATGAGCCTCATCCAGGATGTAATCTGTTGAAAAACTCAGGTCGGATTTGTGACTGAAATCTCCAGGCTTTCACAGTCAGGAATAGGCTACTTCCCCCCATCTCCCTGCGCTTTGGGAAGTTGTGACAGTCAAGCACACATTCCCAAGCCACCAATAAAAATTTCAACTCCATCTGTATCATCTCATTGAAAGGTTTAGACTTTCTGGAGCGTTCAGCAGCAACAACAGTGATAAACTAGAAGTAGCACACCAGATTGGATGGGTTGTAATGTAGACAGCAGCCAATCTCAGTTAATAACATTTCAACACAGAGGCTTAACCTCTAACATTTTAGTAATCTCTTATACAAGGACTTAATAGCTCCTGGTGAGATACACAATATTCACCAACCTGTGTAAAGTTGGAGATAGAACTAGTGAGAATGTATAATGGTGCTGAGATTTGTGATGGTGGAAAAGTTGGAGACGGCAGTGGTGGTAATGTACAATGGTGCTTGGTTTTGTAATGGTGTGTTAAATGTCTGTAACAAATTGCTATGAACAAACTTGTAATCATGGTGCTTATATGATGTGAAATGGGAAAAGAAAAATAAAACAAAATCATATCCCAGAATATTAAAAATACTTTTAAAAAATGTCCCTTTTCCCCACACCCACGCCAGCACTTGTTCTTGTTCTTTTGAATATGTGCCAGTCTCTGTGGTGTAAAGTGGTATCTCATTGTTGTTTTGATTTGCATCTCTCTGATGATTAGTGAGGATGAGCATTTTTTCATGTTTTTTTGCCATTCGAATTTCTTCCTTGGTGAAGTTTCTGTTCATTTCTTCTCCCCATTTTTTGATGGGGTTGTTTGTTTTCTTCTTGTAAAGTTCTACCAGTGCCTGATATATCCTGGATATTAACCTCTTATCAGATGGGTATTGGGTGAATATTCTTTCCCATTCTGTGGACTGCTTTTGTATCTTAGTCACTGTTTCTTTTGAGGTGCAGAAGCTTTTTAGTTTCATGTAGTCCCATATGTTTATCTTTTCTTCTAGTTGCTTTGTTAGTGATGTTTCATCTTTGAAGATGCCTTTAGCTTCAATGTCATGGAGGGTTTTTCCTATATTTTCTTCAATGTACTTTATGGATTCAAGTCTGATATTGAGATCTTTAATCCACTTTGATCTGATTTTTGTGCATGGTGTTAGACACAGGTCCAAATTCATCCATTGTTGGTGGGAATGCCGGCTGGTACAGCCTTTCTGGAAAACAATATGGACATTCCTCCAAAGACTAGAAATTGAACTCCCATTTGACCCAGCCATACCACTCCTGGGAATCTACTCTGGGAGGCCAAAAATATGCACCGGAAACACAATCCCTACTTGTATGTTCATAGCAGCATTATTCACAATAGCCAGAATCTGGGAGCAACCCGAGTGCCCGAAAATAGATGACTGGATAAAAAGCTTTGGTACATCTACACTATGGAATACTATGCAGCTGTCAGGAAAAATGAAGTTATAAAATTTGCCTACAAATGGATGGACATGGAGAAGATTATGTTGAGCGAAATTAGCCAGAAGGAGAGAGACAGATACAGAATGACTGCATTTATCTGCATAACATAAATATATAGGTACATATTATGATACCAATATCCAAGGTCAAGTGAAACATATATCAGGAGGTCTTGTCAAAGGTGGAAATTATCACAAACGTGTGGGAGTCAGAGGCTAGGTAAGACAGAAAATGGAACAGTGTGATAACAATTTTCGAGGGTACTAATGCCAACCTAGAACTGAGCATTAAATAGAGGCAAAAAGATACACATGACAACCCTTTAATGTATGTTCTGTAATCCATAGTCTGGAGGGGAAGGAAAAGAGAAAGAGAGAGAAATGGAAAGAAATAAAGAACCTGCCATGGAGGAGGGCTGGGGGAGTGGGGGAGGCAACCGGGGACGTTGGTGGTGGGAGATGGGCACTGGTGGTGGGATGGGTGCTGGAACACTGTATGACCAAAACCCAAATATGAACTTTTTAATTGTATATCTTTGTTATTGTAAAAATAAAAAAAGAAAAAAAGAAAAAAAATGAATATGATTAGAACAGCATAAAAAATAAAAAATCATTGTCTCCTCTTACAATAGTTGGTAAAGAAAATGACACAGGAAAATAATAAATTGAATAAATGACAACCCTATATCTTGAGTTCTCAGTCCATAGTCCTCAACCTTAACTCTGGTCTTATGTGAAGTAATCACATAAGTCAAGCAATATTGCATTATAAACATAATTTTTTCAGTTAATAAATAAAAGACAGTGGCATATTATCTTCAAAGGTCTGCCCTCATTTTAAAGATTGATTTAAAAATGTTTATATAATTTAAGTGTAAGTTGTCTGATCACCACGTTTTCAACTTACAAGGAGTATATGAGCAATGTGATAGGCTCTCAATATATATTTTATTGGATTTATATTTAATAATTAATTTTCTATTGTTCACTACTTAATTTTGTTCTACATATTTAATTACCCTCAAACAAACTTATTCAATAAGCATAGTATTAATAAGGTAGTATTAATAGGATATTATTAATGAGTTCAGGAGGGTGAAATAAAAAAGCTAGCTTTAAGGTTCTTAAGCTATGCATATGACTCCTTATAGGATTGTGCAATTGAATTTGGAGGTTATGAAAGATATGGCAATATTAAAAGGTTTCTGCATGAAAAAATAAAATGATTAAAAGCAAAAGAATGTAATAAATACGAGGTGCTTCTGGCTTGTCTGTATTGTATTTATTGAATGCAAAGGTGTCATAAGTGAAAAGTTTAGAAAACTGTTCTAAAAGATAGCCAGATCTGAGATTGGCCTGTCAAATCTGTATAGCCTAGGACAAGTAATATAATAATTGGATCTCTATGTTGTTAGGGCCTTAAAACATTTTAAATTAAGTGAGCTAATATACTTACTTGTATATTAGAAATTAAATAATATATAAATCTATGTATATTTGTGCATATGGACACACAAAGTCAAAACACTTAACACTGTGGCAAATATAGAAACCTGTTTCCTAATTTTATAGGTGAGTGAAAGTATGATAGTGACAGAAGAAAATGTGGCATTAAAGTATATATTTATATTTGTTCTTTCTGTTCATTTGCCTAGAACTAGCACAGAATTATTTCTGCTCAGTTGTGTTCCATCTTTGTGAACTGTGATTGGCAGAATAGAAATTTTAAATTGAAATCATTTGGCATGTTTGAAAGTATTGTTCTTTGAGTCTTCATTTTCTCAAATACAGATAAAAAAAAACTTCTAAATTCTATGATTCTTGGCAAATCAGATGTTCTTCCAGACGCGGGTTTTATGTTTTCTGTAGAATCACTGTTCTACAGACCTAGAATGGTGCTATAAAAATTATTTTGGTATCTTAGCCCTTATTTGTAAATATATCAGAATACCTCTTCCCATCTTTCCACAGAATGATAACAAAGCTAACGAAATCAGTAAAGCTAGAGGGTGTTTAACATTTTATAGGCAACAGAAGCTTTCAAAAGGTTAGTCAAATCCGATGAATGTTTACCCTGGAAAAATATCCAGTTAAGAACAGCTTATAAGTTTGTAGACTTATACAAGATATAGACTAAGTTTAATTCATTTATCAAGTCAGACCTCATCACTTTCCATGGAAAAAAGTTCCAGATAGTAAATTCTTACTGATTAAATTTATATTCCTACTATGTTTTCCTCCTTTTCCTTATTATTCTATTTACCCTATAGTATATATCTACAAATATTGAAGAAACCTAAGCAAAGAAAATAATTTTTCTTCCATAGACATGAAGAATATGAATTAGGAAATAAAATTTATTACTTTCTTCCAATGAGAGAATAAGGCAATCAATCAACATCTATTAAACTAAAATTGTCACATATTTTAAATTCAGGGTTAACCTAAAAATGTATTTCAAAAATGTATTTGATATACTATCATAAGTATTTTCATGGAGATTTAAGAATTTCCATTATAAGCCAGGGAAACAACATTTTAAAAACATTTTTCAATTGTTTTAAAAATAATGTTTTAATAGAATAGTGTTACACCCTGTTCCATTGAACTGAGCATTAAATAGAGGCAAAAGGATACACATGACAACCTTTTAATGTATGTTCTGTAATCCATAGTCTGGAAGGGAAGGAAAAGAGAAAGAGAGAGAAAGGGAAAGAAATAAAGAACCTGCCATGGAGGTGGGCTGGGGAAGGGGGAGGGAACCGGGATGTTGGTGGTGGGAGATGGGCACTGGTGGAGGGACGGGTGCTGGAACACTGTATGACCAAAACCCAAACATGAACTTTTTAATTGTATATCTTTTTATTTGTATATCTCACGGTGGTATAATAAAATACTTAAAAAAAAGAATAGTGTTACAGAACAAAACTACACAACAGAAATACCACAGTCACAGAGAATTCCCATACACTTCCACTAGCTACAATAGTATTAATAACACACATTAATATTCTAACACTTATAATTAATGACTCCATATCAACACTTAATACTAAATTTCATAGTTTATTAAGATTTTATTCATTTCAGCTGTGTACTTCCTTTCCTGGACCCTCCCTGTGATATCATCTGATTTTTATTCATCATATCTTCTTAAGCTTTCCCTGGGTATTAGTAGTTCCTCACACTTTACATATTTAATGATATCATTGGTAGTTTTAAGGAGTATCAGTCACATGTTTTATATAATCTCTTGTTTCCCTGAGGAAAGCCAATTCCCACCCCTCCCTAAACCCTAGCTCTTTCTTTAAAATACATTTTTGTTAATGTATGTGTATATTTTATTTTTTATATTTAATCTGCTTTATACTCTTTGAATAATTTATTTAATATGCCAAACACCAGTAACAATTATGAACTTCATTCCCAGGACATGAAGGAATGAATTGAGGCTCTTCTTGTTCCCGGAGAGAGCAGATGCCCTTTGGCTACACTTGCTTACAACAGGACATATGGAGATGTTACTGGTGCCTGCTAGAGCAAATCGATGAACAAAGGGAAGACAAGTGATACAAGTGATACTCTATGAACTGTCAAAATCTGGGGTTGGATTGTTTTTAATTAGAAATTTATTGTGCTATCTGAAAGTAGAAATCTCCTATTTGGTTTGATTTTATAGGTTATTTTAGGAGCCTGGGAATACTGAAAAAATATCCATACAAATTAAGGATAATGAAATCCCAGACTCCCAAAATAATCTACCAAATCATAGCAAATAAAAGCATTTGCCTTTGAATAGCAAAGGAAACCTATAATGCTGGAAATTATCAATTACAATATGTTTAAAAATATTATGCTAGTTATTTTTTTCTGTAGTTGTTTCTTCCTCTGGTAGTCTAAATATACAGTCCTATATTTCTCCCAAAGTCTTGACTGTTCCATGTGTACCAGTTTATGATTTTTGCTCCAGGTAGTTAAACGTTTTCTGCGTCTCTTAGGATTATCTTTTATAGGTAGATGTTTGGTGTTTTATTGTCATGCAACTTCATTTCCCTGGTGTGTACAAAGAAAATTTAATAGGTTTTCAGTGTGTCCAGATTTTTGTAACAAATATGAGATTCTTTCTGTTACTTATGTAAAATTGAACCAGAAGTTTGATTAACTATTTTTTAAAGATTTCATGGAAATAGATGTTTCTATCTTCATTTTACTTTGTTCAAATAAAAGATCACAAAATATCACTATTTCATTTCCATAAATTGCATGAGTCCATGAGTAGATATTCTGTGGCATGTCTGGAAACACTAAAGAATTCATTGCATAGAGCTTTATAGTTCTATGAAACTATACTGGAGTGGGATCATGGGGAAGATCATGCCCCATGATCTTCCCACTCAGGTGTTCCTCAGGGAATGCAAAAAGTCAAAAGTTGGCTTACCTCCACTAAGCCAATTAAGATAACTTCCAGCTCATCAAGCTGAGAAAAATTATGTTGAGAGCATGTGACAATGGAAAATAAGAGTGCATGGCATGAGAGAGCAGGGCCAGGAAATTTTATGTTGAAATCTGAGTGTGAAGTGTTTTAGTACGGAAGAGATTTTTAAATAGTTAGGTCATTAATACAGATATGAAAGGGCTTTGTAATTTCTAGATTTTTTTAATCTATGCAATTAGCTTTATCTTTATGGTCTTAAAAGATGGGTACTTTTATAGTAAATCATAATAAAACTGAAATATATATAAGAACCCCAATTCTTACTAACTAAATGTAAATAATATATTTATTCCACAAGGCTGAAAAATACTTTCAAACTTGGTCTACTAAAAAAAAATATATATATATATATATATACATATATATATTTCAGTAGACAAGAAATTTACAAGAGGTAAAAGTATGTGATTCATAAATCACATACTTTTACCTCTTGTAAATTTCCTCAGTACTAATCTGAGACTGTTTATATTCTAATGTAGAAACCAGTAAACAAAAAATATCATGATTTGATTTTAAGATAAACTAATTTTCTTAACCTATAGAATGTAAAAATATTTTCTTGTTCCATATATAATTCAACCTAACTACCCAAATTGCTTTTATTTCACTGTGATTTATCCTTATATTTGTCTTTGAAATAATTACACTTAAAATAAGAATTGCATTAACATTATTATATACAATATTTATTGCATGTACTAAATGGTATATTTTATTTGGCTAGGCATTTTTAATACATGGAGTTGATCAATGAGATTCAGGATTTCTATGGTTTAACTAATAAGCTCAAAGTTCTTTCACAAATAAAATGGGAGATTAGACATATAGCATTCACTATGAATAACATAAGCACACATAAAGGAAGGATCTAGACATCATTTGATTTTTTTAATCTTTTCAACCCTACTGGAGGGTGGGCTGAAACTCAACCATTTTTCCCAAAACACAAAGGACCACATGAAAGACCTGAGATGCTTCTCTTTTGGTGCTAAAATAACAAAGACTAAGAATCCATTTATATTTAATCCCTTGAAAAAGATAAAGGTTATAGAAAACTAGCCAAGCATCTTATTATAAATTAAACATGGTTTAGCCCAAAAGCTTTAAGAAAAGTATGAACCAAAGTCCTTTGCTCAACAATTATTACAAAATTTTAGCACCAAATATCCCAAAAGGTACGATTTAAGGTAGACTAGCACAAAAATTAGCCTAGTGAATTATGATAATAAAACTAGAAAATTCTGACATTAAAAAATTAAAAGCTGTATTTGCTGTCATTTAATAAGTAAAATAGAATTTGTGTAAGAAAGCTGATGATAGTGATCTGCAGTACAAATAACTCAGGAAATGAGAAAGGATTCATTGATTTCTCAGTAAAACAATTAATATAGTGGATCTCACTGGCAAAATTCATTCATTCCAAGAGAAGGAATGAATAAAATTTCATCAAATACATTGTTAAATTAAAAGAAGAATGTGATGTAGAGAGTGGAAAGATACATTTGGTGGTCATTGTCAAGGTTAAGAGGTAAGGGAGATGCATAGTCTGAATATTGAGCCTCTAGCTCTATCTTGGCTCATGCACATTTGGAAACAAGAAAATGAGTGTTTATAAGATTCCTTCAGTATACATGCATACTCTTATGTAGTAATTGTATCTGTCTGTCTGTCTGTCTGTCTGTCTGTCTGTCTATCTCCTTTTGGGCATTTTGTTTGCATTAAAGAGTTCATCATGTTTGTCCTTTACCCACTTTCAGCATGCATCTCCCATCCAGAGCGATTGCTTCTAACCTTCATTGACATAATGGTCACTTCTCTATCCCAACTGCCCTCTTACCCAGAGCTTGAGGCTAGATGTGTTTGACTCTCAAGCAATCCATCTACTTACCATTTTTTGATGTCATATTTATGCCTTATTTATCTAGGAATACTTGGAATCTAATTTGATCATTCCTACCACATTCCCACAGGAATAATAGGATGCTTAACAGACAACACAGGTTTATTTATAGAATATCTTAAGAGATAATATATAGGCTTTTTTGTTTCAATGCATCATTATCTGACTGTTTGGTTAAACAATAAATCGATCCTTTACCAATACATACTTTTAAGCATTTAAGCTTGAAAGCTAGATTACAATTGGCATAGATTTAGGTAATGTCATTCGAGATAACTGGATGCTTCCTACAGTAGCCATTCAGGCTCCAAATAAGGTCCAGATGCAATTATGACTATAAGGTCTATAGGCCCCACTATGTAGACATATTCTTATATGTAAACATTATCTTACTATTTTACATGCCAATAGCACAAAAGAAACTTGAGAGCTCTAGAACAATTACCCAAATAGAGTTCCTCTCCACCATTTATTTTTCACATAACTTAGACTAAAATTCTTTAATATATAAGACAAGGTATAAGAGAATTGGTCAAGCTGTAGAGCATATTCAAAACTTGTACAAGTCTCTTAACGAAACTATTCAGTTCCTGGCATTGCATGACTCTTCAAGAAGGGAATAGCATTTAAACAATTAAAAAAATAGTAAAATATAAGTAAAAATAGAAACATCATGCAAAAAAGTCAATATTTACCATTACTTTTCTGTTATATACCTTATAAAGCTTGTTCCCTAACAATTTATCCAAGATATTTCCTTCCTTGGTTTGATCATGCTGTGACAGACTTACTAATATCTTTGTACTTCCTGTTTTTAAGTTTCTTGTCCAAATTCCTCTTTTTTATCCCCTTGACATCTCAAGATTCCTCTACTCAAAGGTCATCACTACACAAAGTCCATGTAGAGAATATTCTGGCTGATCATCTCTTTGAACACAACACTCTTATAAAGCTTATTCTCTCCTACACAACACACATATTTGCTTCATTTTCTTTGAATTCTCCTCCTCCTCTACTTCCTCCTCCTCCTCCTCCTCCATTTTTCTTCCACCTCCTCCTCCTCCTCCGTCTTTTATTCCACCTCTTCCTCCTTCTTTTTCATCATCTTCTATCTCTCTGCCTCTTTTTCGCCCTTCTCTTACACATTGTGGCTTGCAATACATACATTTAGAAGTTATCATGCATGTCCCTTTGCTATGTTCAATGCTCAGTTCTAGTCTGGCATTACCATTTTCAACACTTGTTAGCACATTGCCCAACCTCTGACCTATGTTAGATTCCAACCATTGACAAGTCCTCCTGCTCTGTTTGAATGGACTTGGATATTGGTGTCATACTTTTTGTATTATGTCCTGGAAATGAATGCAATCATTCTGTATCTGTCCTTTTTCTTCTGACTAATTTCACTCAGCATGATACTATCCATGTCCATCCATTTATAGGCAAATTTCATAATTTTGTTTTTTCTAATAGTTGCATACTATTCCATTGTGTAGGTATTCCATAGTTTCTTAACACAGTCATCTGTTCTGGGGCACTCAGGTTGTTTCCAGATTCGGGCTATTGTGAGTGGTGCTGCCATGATCACAGAAGTGCAGATGGTGTTTCTGCTCTGTGTTTTTGGACCCCCATGGTAAATTTCCAGGAGTGGTATTTTTTTTGTCAAAGGTGAGCTCTATTTCTAGTTTTTGGAGGAATATCCATACTGTTTTTAAAAGAGCTAATTCCAAATAGTTTGAATTGCGCCAGTGTTTCTCAATTTGGCATCTGAATATCATTCAGAAAGTCATTAACTCTTTTAACATTTTAAGTTCTTTATCAATAAAGAGAAGAACAATGACTCTATTCCATTATGCTGAGACCACAAATCACAAATACTATATGTGATCTTGTCAAATTCTCTGCTTATATTGACATGATCATATGATTTTTATCTTTCTTTGTTTTGATATTATGTAATAATTTGATTGATGAGTATGTTAAGCCATCCTGTAAACCTGGAATAAATCTTATCTAATTATGCTGTATAGCATTTTTGATGTACAGATGTATTTATTTTCTACAATTTATTGAGGATATTTGCATCTATGCTCATCAGGAATTTAAGTCTATGTAATTTTGGGGACATTTTGGGTCTCACCTGGCAATGCCCATGGGTTGCTTTTGGCTATGCACACCTGATTACCCCTCGTGGTGCTTGGAGAACCATATGGTATGCCAAGGATCGAACCCCCATGGACCATATGCAAGGTAAATTCTCTCCCTGCTGTACTACTGCTCCAGCCCCTATATTTTCTTTTTGCAGTTTTGTTTCAAGAAGGTTTTTAATTATTATTTCAACTTCTTGTTATTTTAAATATTAAGAGAAAAATACTGTGTGTGAAGAGGTTTCTCATATTAAAACTCTAAACAATTGTAATAAGAGTTGAACAAACAAAACATCCTAAATAATAAAGAGGAGAGGAGACAACATTCAGTGGGAAGAACACTGATTCTGGGTATGAAACAGTCATAAGTACAGAATCTTTCTCTGTTGTTTTGGGTGGCTTATCCAACCTTTTAAATTAATTTCCCTGATTTTCAAAGAGATTTCTTTTCACTCACTTAAATTGTGTCTTAGGCAACAAGAAAATTAGTACAGAAAACTAAATATTTTTATTAATTATTTTTCTATAACCCATTCAATCAACAGCTATTTACTTAACTGTCGGGGAACGCCGGGGTCCCCGACAGTGTCCCGGACAGAGGTTGTCTTCTACCTCCGAGGACGCCGGGAGAACAGATGAAAACTCACGAGTCCGGTGCAGTTCCAAAAATGGCTTTTAATAGTACAAAAGCTCTTCCACAGCAATCCAATATAATGAACAAACTCTAGCTCTGGTCCGAACTTAGACCATACAAAAGAGCCTAAGTCTCCCACCAAAGAGAGAGGATCTCACCTGAGCTGAGTCCTACCCAGAAGAAGGAGCAAAGGCCAAAGATCAAAAGGCCAAAAGCCAAAAGCCAAAAGCACGGAGCCAAAAGCTGAAGGCTGAGGAACCAAAAGGCAAAAGGGTAAAAGGTGAAGGGGCCTCAAGTCAGCCCCTTATATACACCAAAGTAATCCAATAGGGAGGTTGTCATGCCAACAAAGAACCCTAAACAGAGTGTAGTGCCACACCCTATTGTAGGTATAAACAAAAGGTTACACCAAGGACTAATCCCGAGATTATCTCTTATGTAAAACACTGGAGAGAGAGGGGGCTGATATAAAGTAATACATCTTAACTTCATGAGTTTCATGTAATCTAGATGGTACCCACAAGGTCCTTATTATTATCTGCACCAGGGTGATTCTGAGTATCTTGTTCTCATGTACTGAAAGGGTCATACTCGCCTGCTTAGAGCAAACTAGTATGATCCTTCCTATAGTCTTCCTTTAGTCTCAGCGTAGCCAGGGTGGTAGTCTCCTGGTAAATTCTAACTGTCCCACGTTGGGTGCAGTGGGTATAAAGAGGAGCTGTGCCCAATCTAGAAAACATAGAAGTCTTAGTAGATGTATAAGTCAGAAGTTATTCAATCAAGGTGACTTCTGTAAGTGCCACACCCTCTAGAAGTGTTTACATAGAAGAGAAGTCTCATTAGAATGAACATTGGCTTAAATAAGATTAAGCTGGGAGTGAGCAAAACAACAAAACTCCCAGATTAGCTAAACATGTCCTCCAACACTTAACAATTGCAGATGTCAGGTTCTAATCTTGCGTTTAGGACAAAGGAGAGCCCAAAGAAGACAAATATTGTATTCTATGAAACTTTGTTTCAGTGCAATAAGATGGTAATGAGAGTAGTGAATGATAAGCAAGGCATATGGAGATTACTGAAGTGTTGGAATGTTTGGAGCCTGATCTCTGGCACCATATTCCAAAAACTAAAACACCTATTCAACTTATAGTGAATATACCTAGTTATGGGAGTCCAGGTTTAATTCTTCACAACACATGTACCTCAAACAACATTGGTATCCCTTGAACACAATGGGGTGGAGTGCCTAGAACTAGAGATTAGGAATGGCTGTACTAAGAATACAGCTGCGATTCAATAAAATGCCATGATACTTGAGCACATCATCGACTCTTTTTATCCTCTCCTTTCATCTTCTTAGCCTACTCCTTCCCCATTCTCCCTTTTAACTTTACTTTCTCCCTCCCTATTTCCAGGAAGAATCTTATATTTGAAAGACAATTATTATCATAAGGTCCTTTAATACTTTTATTTAAATGATTTATTTTTCCATTGTAAATAGTTATCACTGATTATTATTCACTTCACTTATTATGAAAAACACAGATAATAATTTTTCTATCCTTGGAAACTTATAGAAAAGAAGGAAGAGGCTTTTTAAAAAATTACTATTCATCTGGTTTCTGTCTTCTTAAAAGAATGCATGCACAATGATCAGTCAGTTATATCTTAGAGAATGAAGATCAGAGTGGAATAATCACTGTCACTGTCTTCCCGCTCATCATTGATTGGCTCGAGCGGGCACCAGTAACATCTCCATATGTCCTGTCTCATGCAAGTAGAGCCCAAAATTAAAAAAAAATAATAAAATGATTAAATGAAAGAAAAAGGGATTCTTGGCTGTCGTAGAGTATACATTGCTAATGAGGTAAATACAGTCAGTTTGTGTATTGACTCGGAGTCATACTGTGCAATGGGAAGAATCCGAGAGTTGGGCTCTTTTTGGTGGAGGTGGTTCAAATTATAGAGTTGAGACATAAGAATCATTTTCTTAGAGCAATGTATTTTCATAAAAAATATTAATGTTCCAGTAAATGCTGAATCTTTGACTAAGAATAATTGAAATGGCATAATACTCATTTTAAACCAATGATATTAAACATGCCAACAATTGTCTTATTCTCTGTTCACATATAACTCTTCTCCTTGTGTATTGAAAAGTATCCACCTGCAAGATGTCATAGAACATTGGTCTTTGCTTGTCAGGATGTTCAGAGTTCTTGGAAGTGACAAAGTGTTTGACAAATGCTATTATTTATAGTGTGTCCCTGTTCAATGAAAAGGATACAGAGGTACTATTGCCAAGAGTAGCATTAGTTACCCAGCTGGACAATTTAATTCCAAAATCTTCACTGGTTGAAACTAAAAGATTTCTTTGGACAACCAAAAATCATGTCACTCCCTTATGACTAGAAAACTCTATTTCATACCCAGCTGCCTCTGGTTTTCAGACATTTTTGTGCCATAAATATACTCACATGACCCAATATTTTGTCAGCACATAAATTATGTGTATAGCCAGCAACCACCTCTAATCTCAAACCTAATTCATTTACTTCTCTTGTTTTTTTGCCCCCCCACAAGGCATATATTTTATTATAAGAAAACATTTCATCTGATCAGGTTACTGACTATCATGTTTCATATTTGGCATTTGATTTATTATAAAACATTGTTTCAACAAATATGAATGGGAGGGACAAAAAGGGAATAAAGCACAAAAATTAAAATTAAAAATATTTCAGCTAAAATAATTATTGACAATCTGCTCTCTGCAAGAGCAATAGTTAGACATAGTATACATTAAAATAAGAATGTAGTAATTGAGATAAATAATGAAATTGATAAAAAGTATAACGTTCTGTGGAATATCAGAAAATTAAACTATTATATGATGATGTAGAAACCAAAACTAAATCTATCCATTGAATAATTGTCTACTCATCAAGTTTCAACTGCATACCTTATAGGGAATACAAAAATAAAGGTCCTCCTTCCTTAGCATATTTTCTTGGTAGTTTATCAAACTTCATTGTGTATTAAAATCTCCTGAATTATTCTAACCTATGTATTGCTGGAATATAACTCCAGGTTTCTTTAATTTAGTATGTTGCAGGTAGAGCGTGGAATTTGCATTTCTATAACATTCTCAGACAGTCATTTTAGTCCTTCGTTTTGGCAGCCTAGGATGGCTGTGAAATTTTATCAGGCACTGCTTGTTCGCCTTTTACTGCTTCCATATTAAGTGCTTGATGTCAAAAGATCACGTGGCCGCCCACCTACAAGATGGTCAGACTTCCTTGTCAAGACCCTGAAGGAACGTTTTGAGGCTCTTCATATTCCTGAATCAACCAGATGCCATTGGGCTACATTGGCAAGTGATACGCCCAATGGAAATGATACTGGTGCCCACTCGAGCAAATCGATGAATAACAGTATTCAAGTGATCAAGTTAAGTGATAACATTCTCAGGCACAGCTATATTGCATTCTCAAGATCACACCTGGAGAACTAGGAGGTTAGAGCAGTACTTCTCAAATTTAATGTGATCACAAATACCCATAAGATAGTTTTTTCCAAAAGCATTATTATTGCTCAATAAAATTGATATGAATGATGTAATTTTATTCTACTTTGGTAGTTATAGTTTAGTTGATGAACCACTACTAGTAACTTGTAAGCTAGTACTTACAAAAGGTGCCATGGACTTAATAGAAATGAAAACAGTCCTTGAAGAAGGGATTGGATTTTCATAAAGGAAGATGTGAGAGAAGGAAGGCAAGGAGGGAGGGACAGAGAGACAGGGAACGGAGGTAGGGAGAAGGGAAGGAGGGATAAAGAAATACAAATGGAAGGAAGGAAGAAGGAAGGAAGGAAGGAAGGAAGGAAGGAAGGAAGGAAGGAAGGAAGGAAGGAAGGAAGGAAGGGAGGAAGGAAGGAAGGAAGGAAGGAAGGAAGGAAGGAAGGAAGAAAGGAAGGAAGGAAGGAAGGAAGGAAGGAAGGAAGGAAGGAAGGAAGGAAGGAAAGAAAGAAGGAGGAAAGAAGGAAGGAAAAAAGGAAGGAAGGAAGGAAGGAAGGAAAGAAGAAGGAAGGAGGAGGAAAGAAGGAAGGAAAAAAAGGAAGGAAGGAAGGAAGGAAGGAGGGAAGAAAGGAAGGAAACAGTAAGGAAAAAGTAAAAAGTTCATGAGGTTTAGTAAATCACGTTGATGGCAAAGTATTCAGAAATCTAAAAAAATTGTACTAGCATAGAGTGAGTACAATTGATAAAGCAGTGTGCTTACATGCAGCTTAACTAGGTTCAACCCCTTGTAACATATATGGTCCTTTGAGCATTGCTAGGAGTGATTCCAAGCCAGATGCAGGTAAGCTCAGCACTGCCTGATGTGCTCAGAAAAAAACAAACACAAATAAGAAACCGTGAAACTTTTGAAGGAAATGGAAGAATCTTCCTCTGAATCTCCAAGTGAAATGGAAGTATATTCAAAACCTTTTACTTCTACTCAAGAACAATAATCATTAGGGGTATTTTCAGAGAAAGTCCAATATTTAGCTAGGACACTGGGCAAAGGAACATGTAAACAACAATAAAAAAAATCAAAGATAGGGCTGGACAATGGTTCAATTATTGGGCCCTGTGCTCTGCATGCAGGAGGCTGGGGCTTAATTTCTGGCATCACATTGTCTTCTGAGAATGACTGGTAGTGTTGCCTGGCCCTGAGCTGGAAATAGTCCCTGCACTAGCACTATTGAATGTGATCCCCGTGAAACTAACAAGACATAAAAGCACTCAGATGTCAAAGAATGGAAGGATTTGTACAAGTTGTATAAAGGATAAGTGACTCAAGCTATGGCAGTGGGTGGTTGAAGACACAGCACATAGGTAAGTAATTTCCTTGTTTTAGCTGACGCCAGTTTGATCATCAGCATTCCATAAGGTCTCCTGAGGATTTCTAGGCATGATCCTGAGCAAAAAAACCAGAGTAAGACCCAAGCGCAGCTGAGTATGGTCCAACTTCCACGAAGTAAAAACAAGCAAACAAACAAAAAATGACAATGTATTACATTGGTAGAGTTTTAATAAAACAAACAAGTACTATATTGGTAGTGTTTAAATAGAAAGTATTTGGCCAGTGTGGATAGAGTTGTGAACATATAGCAGAGGATTTTAAATTAGGAGATTTAAATTACAAACTTTGGGGGAAGTTAGAGCAGTAATGGGGGGAACAGATTGAGTTAAAATCTGAATCAAATCTGTTAAATAAGATGTTTTAAAGTAAATTATACATAGGGCCAGAGCGATAGCCCAGCGGGTAGGGCATTTGCCTTGCATGCAACAAGCCCATGCCGGCCCGGGTTCAATCCCTGGCATCCCATATGGTCCCCGAGCACCGCCAGGAGTAATTCCTGAGTGCAGAGCCAGGAATAACCCCTGAGCATGGCTGGGTGTGACCCAAAAAAAGCAAAAAAAAAGCAAATTATACATATATTAATATAAACATAAATCAGGCTAATTAGGGATATATGCCATTATACATATATGTGCATAAGTGTTTATTTCCAGAAGAATACAGTACTTTAAACTTGACTCTGGATTATATTGTCAGTAAAAATGATACTGAATCAAATTTTCCCCCTTTGAATCATGCCATTTTTCTAGAAAATAAATAGTTTTTAGGGTTACTGTCATAAGTTTTGTAAATGCTTAAAATTATTCCTGCAGAGAATTTGCTGATAATTAAACATTTTTGTTTTTGTATCCTACTCATATACACTAGCAACTTAATTATCTAGGACTTTAATCCAGGTAAGTTACATAACCTCTCTATGCCTCAGTTTCTTTACTTGTATTATAAGAAGAGTATATCAATACAATACATATAGCTATTGTCTATTTTACTTTTTAAAATAGAGATCACTCTCAGGATTGCAGGTGGCCAAGTTAGTGAGGGATATTGTGACCCAGTTAGGCTCACTCCCAGGAATTCAGACACAAATTATCACCAGGGTCACAGTGCTTCTGGGGTCTTCAGCGCTGCTGAAGTCACCAAGGCCACATTCAACTGTACTGGGCAATGGTGTAGTGTTAGAAATCAAGTCACATACGAGGCATGTGCTCTTCCATTGGGCCTCTCTTAGATGTTATCTTAAATGTTATCTTATGATATTTATGCATTCGTTTACATAATTGTCAAAACAATTCTAGTGTGGTAGATATGACTATTATCATGTTCATTTATAAATGAGACAACAGAGATGACATTTGAAGATTCAACAACTGGCAACAAAAAGCCACTAAGCCATCAGTAGTATATCACTACCCAAATTCTGTCTCAAATACACTATTGTCTCTTGATAACATTGTAAAATAAGGCAGTTACACTGTAAATAAATCTTAATGTGTTAAAAGGAGTAAATATATAAACTTAAACAGTAAAAGGCAATGAAAAACTTGTGATACTTAGTAGAACTCAATAGTAACTAGATTTTTGCTGCTTATATTCAATTCTCATTTCTAAAAATATACGAAGATGAGATTTTTAAAATTTATAAGCATAATTTCTATGGTTTCCATGATTAATAGAAGAAAAACATGGCAATTAAGCCCATAAATGTTACATCTATTAAAATAAAAATTATTTAAAAAATCCAAAGGTTGGGGTTGGAGCAATAGTCCTGAGAGGAGAGGTGTGTGCCTTGCATGTGGTCGGACCCAGGTTAGATCTCCAGCATCCCATATGGTCCCAGGAGCACCAACAGGAGTTATTCCTGAGTGCAGAGAGAGGAGTAACCCCTGAGTATTTCCACGTGTGACTCTGAAAGCCAATAAAAAAAAAAAAGAAAGCCAAAGGTTTGGAACACTGACAAAATATATATTAAATAGTAATATTTTCCTCAAACTTGAAGAATAAGCATCCTTTTATTCCTCAGTCCTCTCAGTTTCTCAGGTGACCCTGAGGAGAATTACAGGAGAAAAAATAAAGTTTGAATAAGATAGCAATGGATTCAAATCTTAACTCAGTGAAATTAAATATGCTAAGAGGTTTTCCCACTTAAAACTTAAGTCATCTTCTTAAATTAGTTATCTGGCAGAGCACTGTTTACCTGTTCTATAAAACAGAGACATTACTTAATGCCCTTCCCCCAAAAAAAAACTATCCAAAAGAGTACAAATAAATTACACAGCATATTTTAAGATTGGAGTTCATAAAATTAGTTCGCCTCATTAAGCATTTGTTCTGTATTATGATCCTACAGAAGCAATTTACATGTTTATAATAAAAAATAAAATCAAGTGATTGTTCAACAACTAAAATGATAAATATATTAGGCTGTAATGATATGAGATTTTTTTGCAGTATATTTTAGATACAAAAATGTATTTTTACATTATTTTTGAATAATGCCTCTTCATAACATTGTAAAATAAGGAAAACTCATGTAATTTATACAGACTAAAATATTAAACCTGCCCCTCGAGGTGTTGCAGGTGTGGCTGTGGTGCACGGCTGCATCGGCAGGTGGCAGAGAGGCGATGGGCTTGTCTATACCCAGGGCTCTGCCCTGTGGGCCCTGGATGGTTGAAGGTCTGACTAAGAAAAAGTTTAGGCCACCTAGGATGAACCCAGAGCCACAGTACCCTGGCAAGCTACCTTTGTTGTATTCCATATGCTAAAAACAGTAACAATAATGGACTTCATTCCCAACAAATGGAGATGTTACTGGTGCCCACTCGAGCAAATCAATGAACAATGGGAAGACAATGATACAAGTGAAGATATTAAAATTATTTTATGATCATAGCTATATAAGATTAGGACAAACAACTCTATTGAGAGAGCTTTATTTGTTGGCTTCATTATTTTTGATATGTCATTCATCTAATAAATTATATATTATATATATACACTAATAAATATATAAATTAATAAATTATATAATATATATAAACCCACGAGTACTTTTATCAAAATACTTTATCTTAAAATGAGTAAAAGATTCTGATATTTATTTTGATCTGAACTTTAATGACCTTCTTTACCTTATTTAATTCATTTAATTCAAGAACTAGACCTCAACAATAAAAATGAGTAGCCAAAAAGTTTGAACTTTAAAATTATTAGCATGTATTTATCACCTAATATTTATAAATTATTTCCTAATCATTGTTGGATGGTTTTGTATTATAATAAGAATTTGACTTTTTATAAGACCTTAGTTCTTTGTTCTTTTTCCCAGTTACCATTACAAGAAATACTTATGAAGGCTTTAAATATTAAACAGTTAACAAAATTCCTCTAAAGACTACTTAATTCATATAATAAGAAGAACTAAAAGGAGAAAAATAACTAAATATAAAAAAGTGTAGAAAACAACCTAAAATCCAAAAGCAATCACATGTATCACTTGTCTTCCCATTGATCATCGATTTGTTCGGAGCAGGTGCCAGTAACGTCTCCATTCGTTGGGAATGAGGTCCATTATTGTTACTGTTTTTGGCATATCGAATACACTACGGGTAGCTTGCCAGGCTCTGCCATGGCTCTGGGTTTGTCCCAGGGGGCCCAGTCTCTATGTCAGGCCATCAAACAACCAGGGCCCACTGGGCAGAGCCCTGGGTGTAGACAAGCCTGTCTCCTGGCTGCCACCTGTCAACGCAGCCAGGCCAGGCACTGCAACCACACTTGCAACACCTCAAGGGGCAGATATCTGCATATTTTTTTTCATAGCCTATTGTAAAAATAATAAATATTTATCTAAGGAAATATTCCATTTTTATTTTGCTGACAAAAAACTTTTTTGATTAAAAAGTTGACTTTCTTTTTTTTTAGATTTCCCGGGTATATTCTGTTATATTAAAAATCAACAAGAGTCAGAATTTCTATGACTCAGAAAAAGAAAAAGAGAAATGGAGGGAAGTAAGAAAAGTGGAGGGAAATAAACTAGTGTCCATTTATTCTTTAAGGGATTCAAGAGAGGTAAAATTGTTTATAAAAATTACGTAGAAATATAAATTGGACTCTCAAGTGTGAGAGAGAGAGGAGTCAGTGTTGCGTTCAGAGATAGGCAGTGAATTCACTGATTCACTGAAGATTTTTCCTTGTGAGAAGACATGGTAAACATGAAGCTGTATAAAGTGTGTAAAGGTAATGTCATATTAATACACTAGTACTAACTTGAAGATAAGTTATTCATTAATATTTCAAGTCAGTGATGGAATCTCAATGAAAACCACTTGTTCTCTACAATACTAAAATTAGCTTATACAGGTGCAAATATTTATCATATTGACAGTATCAATTAAGATTCTGAAAAATTTTTCTTTTGACTCAGTCTTTTGATAGCTCATACATACTTAAGTATGTGAATTCTCTCAAGCAAAAAGTTTTCAGTTTTGATAATAAGAGTGTTAAAAGGAAGAATAAAATGAATATCACATCTTATTAGCACTGAAGAATGCAGTTTCATAAAAAGGAAGAAATGGATTTTTCTCCTTGAAAGATTTAATATATATACCATAATTATTTATATACTTAAGAAGCAAATGACATAATTTAATAGAAGCACAACAATGTAAGTTTCACGGAACCAGCAAAGCATAAGGAAAAATAGAAAACTAATGATAAGTTTTAAATAAAATAGTTTACCAACTTCCTTTTCCAAGAGGTGCCAAAGATTAACCACTTTGATAAAATGTCAGGCTATAAAGGAGGCAGTAAATTAAAAGCAATCAACCTCTTAAAGTGTATTTTCCCCTGACTGTTCTAAATTATAATATTTCTATTTAACATTACTTGCTATGCTAATATTGGGGATCTGAGAACACTATTGCTATTAATTTGTATAGAAAGAGTTTTACCTTTCACAGATCCAAAAATAACTTACAAAATCATGTGACAAAAATATTACATTTCAGATATTATGGAAACCTTTACTTAATTTTAAAATCACATGTTTGTACTGTAATGCTACCCTATAATACTTTTGTATATTAATTATGTTCATCGAGTCATGTTTTTTAAGACATATTAGTACTTAGTCCTATAATATGTTCCTTCCCACCTCGAGAGTATACTTCTGTTCTACTTTGCAATAAACTTTTTCGACTTTAAGAAAAAAATTTGCATTAAAAATCTACTCTATGTAATAATAAGGCTGATTAAATTATCACACATTTCATTTTTTATACTTTAACACAAAATGCTTTATCAATCTTAACACTACTATGATGCTGGTTTTGCCCTCAATTATAAGAGAGTTTCCTGAGTTAATGGAATGTGAGAATGGGCGTTTGCCATTCAACCTGACAAATTAAGTTTGCTCATTTGAAACAAAGAAAAATGTACTAGCAATTTGAAAGTGGCAAAGGGATTTTGAGCCTTAACATTTCTTCTTCTAAGCTTAACATTTTCATTCTGAACTTCAAAGAGTTCAAATTATTCATAATAAGAAAAGTCAGATATAAGTGAAGGATGGAAGGCAAATAATAAGAATAGAGTGACAATTAATTTTCTCCATGTAAATTATCCTGCAAATATTATGGCTTAAGGTAAAAGCAAAAATGTTAATAACTGTCATTCCCAAAGCTTTGACTAACAATAAGCACACGTCACCCCATGTCCATTTCTCATCCTATGTTAAATGGAACAAAGTGACTTTCAGAGGCTGGGAAGTGCATAATTACATAGAGTGGAGTCTTTGGACTTTGATCATAATTACAGTGCTTTATCCATCCATCACTTGTTGCTGGAGGACTTGTCCTCAGTAAGTTCTTTAAAGGAGATAGAAACCCTGTCAGGACAAATTTGAGCTGAAAAACAGCTAATCAGAAACTTGGCTCTCCTGACTTGAAACAGAGATAGAAAATTGCCACTTTAATCTCACAATCCATTTGGTTTTTAAGTAAAATGAGAACATGAGGTCTCTTCTGGAGAAAGCATGTGTCTTTGATTCATATCCTTGACTACCTTTTGATGAGCTTCTATTGGATCATCGGGTTCCAACTTGCCTCACTGTACGACGGTGAATCTTAATAGGAAAATAAATTAATCATTTAGAATGTTATAGTTGTGATGTTGGAGTCATGCGTGGTGGTGCTCAGTTACTGTACCATCTCTCTGGCCCCTAGAATTCTTAATAAAAATGCTGATATTTGATTCCTTAGCTTCACTCTGAATTTCTCAGAAAGAGTTTTGATATAATCTTAAATCTAAAGTTGGGCCTAAACGATAGTACAAGAAGAGCATTTGCCTTTCATGTGACTGAGGGTTTAATTCCTGGAACCTCATTTTTGTCCTGTGGAGCCTGCCAGGAGTGATCCCTGAGCTCAGAGCAAGAGGTAAGTTCTGGTCACCACCTGGATGTGGCAATAAATTTAAATAAATAAATGAATGAGTAAATAGATAAATAAATAAATATGTAAACAAACAAAGCTAAAAACCCTCCAGGTGATGCAGGTGTGACTGCAGTGTCTGACTGCATCGGCAGGTGGCAGACAGGCAAGAGGCTTGTCTACACCCCAGGGCTCTGCCCTATGGGCCCTGGATGTTTGATGGTCTGACACAGAAAAAAAACTGGGTCTTCTGGGATGAACCCAGAGCCATGGCAGAGCCTGGCAAGCTACTTTTGGTGTATTCAATATGCCAACAACAGTAACAATAGTGAACCTCATTCCCAACGAATGGAGACTTTACTGGCGCCCACTCGGAGCAAATGGATGAACAATGGGAAGACAAGTGGCAAAAGCTGAAAGGTAACTTAAAATCTCTTAGTACTATAAATCTACATCTGTTTCTCCAAGAGTGATCTGATAATATGAAATGGTAGTTTGGTGGCTTTGTTTACAACTTAAATCCAAGATCTGACCTTGATGTATCAAAGTACAGTTATCTGAGTTTGGATGTTTTATCTCTCTGAAAGCCCAATGTCAGAAGCGAGTATACATATTCCTATTTCTTAATTCCAATTCAGGGCTTAAAGTTTCAGGGTGGCAGCAAAGAGCCAAATACACCTCCCAGTATTGCATTTTGAGGAGCCATTAAAGACATGATTGGGTCCAAGAGATAATACAGTGACTAAATACTTGCTTTACTGGCTGGAGTATGAGGATTGAACACTTGTTTTGCTAGCACCACTGGGAGAGATCCTTGAGCACGGAACCAAGACTGACTTGAGCATCTCTAAATACATTCCAAAACAAACCAGACAAAATGCTACTCATGAAGGTGAAGGAAATTTAGCTTTAGTAAGGGGAAGTTCTTTCACTTTTATTCGTCAGCCATTTTCAGCGTCCCCATACTTTTCCACATTTTGTATTGTCTCCTTGCATGTTTTCTACTTGGGATTTCCTGAGGTTCCATATCATATACTATGTGAACTTCCTATCTTCCCAATTCAGTACCAACAAAAAATAAGTTTGTAAAACATTTCCGTTATAAAAAAGAAGTTTGAGGGAACAGAGAAGCAGATCCAAGGCTGAGTTCATGCTGGAGGTCTAAATTGAATTCCAGCACTGCCTTGTCACCTGAGCGTCACAGGGAACATGTGAACATGCTCTGAACACAGAATCAACCAGGAATTGTTTCTGAACACTCAATCACAAACCATTTACTACTAAAAGTTTTACTTTCCATATCAGCTTTAACAACCCAAATCATTTATGCTTATGTTCCCTAAATCATTTATGCCTATGTTTCCTAATATTTCTCTAACAAGTTACCATGTTAGAGCTTTAGTAGCTTACACTGAAATGTATTGTCTGACAATTGTCCATGACAGAAGCCTGGCACGGGTAAAAGTGACTCTGAGCACTGTTTTTCTTTCCACCTTCCATTTTAACTTTGAAGGACTCTTGTGATTGCATTGGACCACTTTGCATTGTCTAAAATAATATACCTATTTTAAGGTCAGCTAGTGAGCAATCTTAAATCCATCTGCAACCTTAATTTCCCTTTGACATGTAATATAACATTTTCACAGGTTCTGAGGATTAGGACATAGCTATCTTTGGAGGCTACTGTTCCACCACAGCAACCACTCTTCAGTGTATCAGATATGTCGTGTCTGGGGAAACAACTTTTTGTTAAACATAAAGTTTGATATATACGATGTATATAATATGCACATATATATGTACATATAGAGGATAATGTTTGGTGGTAAATAGAATTGAACTAGACAACAAATGACTTGGATTACTAGTGATATTTCTGTATAGATATTCATTATATGATTTGAGGAAAATCACTTAGTCCATCTGGAATTCAAATTTCTCATTACATGTCAATATTCATAATAAACCTAAATATCATTAGACAAAATTAAACAATATGTGCTTAGAGGAAGACACTGTTGTTACAGGGAAGAAATCTACTCCTACTCCTATGCTCGCCATGAAATAGTAGAATTGAACATTGCACCAATGAGGTGCATTTCCAAGTTCAGTAGGTTCATATTTTATTCTTAAAGCTGCAGTTGTGAACAGAGGTCATAAATGATTTCCACTCATCTTAAGAGGACACTTTTATTTAGATAGTTCGAGTCATTTCTAGTCATATATAGAGTCATCATCAGTGGTCAAATTAAAAATGCTTCTCTGATTTCTTAACAAGATCTGTGAGCACTCTGTTCCTATGCTTCCCTGCCTTCCCTTCCTGCCACATAAATACACTCACAGTTGAGAGAAGCATGCAGAATCGTCACACATCACACTCTCAACTAGCTAAAGCTGGTCCTGAAGATCTTCTAGAAGTTGAAATGGCCTTTTAAAGCTTAGAAACATTTCAAAATCTTCTCTGCCCTCCTCTGCCCCCCCCCCATATAACAAGTGGATCTATTAATTCCTGTTAACACATTGGATCTTCATATTTCTTCACAAAACTATTATTCCAGTATCTTATTTTTCTTTCTTTCAAATACTCAGATAAACAAAATACACAGACTGAAGCATGTTGGTTCATTCTTTTATGCATAGCATACTATCACTATCTTCCCATTCATCAATTTGCTTGAGCGGGCCTTGGTAATATCTCCATATGTCCTGTTTCATCCTAGTAGAGCCCAAGGGCATCTGCTCGCTCCAGGAACATAAAGAGCCTCAAATCATTATTTTAGGTTATAGGAATGACCTAACATGATTGTTACTGGTATTTGGCATATCAAATACAACACGGGCAGTTGCCAGGCTTGCTGTGCGGGTGGCATACTCTTGTAGTCACCTCTACATAGCATTTATTGATGAACCACATGACCACGAGCAGTCTATGCATAGACAGAAATATTAAATATAGAGAGGACTATAATGAATGAATGATTTTTTTTGCAAAATTGGATTCTCTTTACAATAACTTAATGTATCTCTACCCAGTGACAGGGGGTCTTTGTATACACATAAAGCATACAGGTCTTCGCATGCACATCAACATCACAACAGTCATCTTTCTAATTTTTACTTGTTTATTTCCTGAGTCTCAGCGCATTGCCCAGCAGGCTCAGTCGTCTATCCTGGCAATTATCAGTCAATCAGCCAGTTATTCAGTGGAAAGTCCCAATGTGCAATGCTGCCAGATCCTGTAGTTCTAGAGACTACCAGGGCACCTCAGTGGTGCTCTGAAGCTCCAGGGCCAGGGTCTCCAGCTTTGTTCCCAGCAATACTCAGAGGACTCTATGGCACAGATACTGGGGATTGAACTGAGTCAGCCACATTCAAGGCAGGAGACTTAATATCTACACTATTTCTCAGGGCATAGTTTTTAAGGTTTGGACTCTGCTATGACACTGTTAGGAAAAAAGTACACAAAAATGTAATTAGTTACAGATTCATGAAGAACCTACTGGTCAAGGAGTGTAGATTTTTAATATTATATTATTTTAATCAATGATGGCTGGAAATGTTTATGACTCCCCAAAGTGAAGAATAAGAAAACATGGATGAGTGCCTTAAAATTCAGAAAATGAGATCTCCAAGCAAAGGCTTACTGATAGAATTTACATTTTTATGTATAAAAAGTGAACAAAAAATGAGGGAGTGACCAGAAAAAAGTCTGCCTCATCTTTCTCTTTTCATACGCTTTGATCTTCTGTTAAAGTTTCCCACTGGTAAAATCCAAGAAGAAATCAGAAGAGCAAGAAACTCTGTAGTCTGTAGAAGTCAGCTTCCTGGAGTATCCTGCAAAAGAGGGTAAAGGTGGCTAAAACATGTCCACAGCCAAGAGCGACCTCTGCCTTGAAGAAGGCTTTATCTGACAAGAGGAAGCATCTTCCACTACCAGTGTTTTGTCACCACCCTTCCTTGTGGGATATATTTAGGAAGACGGTTAATAAAGTTGACCTTTAACTAGTAAAACAGAAAATTCACCATCGATATGCAATTTAGTTAGGAACTATTTCTTACTCACCTATACGGTATTTTAACAGTTTTATGTGTCTGTAGAAGAGTAGGTAAACCGAAAATATTACAAAAACATTTTCCAAATGGTGCAAATCATGACAGTGAGTGTTGTTTTTGGTCTAAGTTGTTGGAATAAAATTATTCCAATTTTATTTTTATATGTTTATATAAAATTTGTTTTTACATAAATTATTCAGTCAGCTGCAATCTTTTGGTTAAGGATCTACTTAACCAAATGAGATGGAAGTTAAGAAAACAAAACGATATATAAGGTCCCAAATTTTAAGCCAATTAATACATTGATAAAGATTTAAATCATAAAATGACACACGCAGAGGAACAAAAACAGAATGATGTTTTTCATGTGTGCATATATATGTGCACGGGTATATGTTTATTTTGAGTCAATATAAAAACATTGTGATGGAATAGGAAAAGCCAATGGCAACAGACCCTCAGGGACTTCCTTTAGACGGGGTGGGTCAGAGGTGCATGGGAATGAGCCTTGTGTCAACGGGGGAGGGATAGTGACTGTGTAGAGACAGTGTTTGAGCCTCCTATGCATGGAACTTTGCTCTTAATCTATAATACCACAGAGCTTAAGTGTCCTCTTTAAATAAAAAACTAACTTCTGGTTTGAGTTTTTGTCTAATAAAAGTAATCAATCAATATGTACCGACATAGTTTTCATTTCTAAGGAAATGGCAACTCACTCATATACTCAATGACATTGATCTTCATAATTTCTCTTGTGCATCAATAAATTTGTTAAAATCATGTTACTTGTAAAATGATAGGCTTGGTGGTTGTGTATAAATTTTCTATGTAGTGGGTAATATCAAAAGATCAATATAATCTTCATAGTTTAACTGGATTTTCAATTTGCAGAAAAGTTTTACCAAAAACAAGGTAAATTAGTGTCAATATTGAGTATAACCAAATATACATTTTCCATTTGCATATGATATATAATGTAATGCTCAGAATATATAATATATTAATATGCAAGATAAAAAACAAAGAGAAGTCCCTCTTTTACTGAGAAAATCACTAAATGGTGTTTCCATAATGGCATTAGCATTCAGTAGTAACTGATAATAGTATATGTCATTTGTTCTTCCTTATGCTAGAAGAAACTTGGTGTTAAGGTCTCTGGGAGTTTAAAAGAATAAGATATCCTGTTCTTTTGAAAAGTCTCTTTCATAGTTTCTTTCTAAAGACAAGGTCAGGAAAAAGACAAATTTAACTATGTAGAGACTATGATTATGGAATGATTAAATTTGGTCTTCCTTAAAATAGATTTTGTAAACTGAGAACTAGAAGGATTGTCTGCTTAGAAAATCCATCTCAAACCCATTCACTCACTAAGCACTAACAAGAATCTATGATTCCTGCCCTGTATATTGTAAAATGTATTTCTTATAGTGATATTTCATTTTTCCTTTACTTATTCACTAATTATTATGGATAAAAGATGATAACTCAGTCCTTAAAATTAGTTATAAAAACTTGAAATAACTGTGGATATATATATACACATATATATGATATCATTAAGCTTTACATCCAAAAACATACTGTAATATCTTATTTTTATATATTCTGTACTTTGTATAGACTGAACACTCAATAAACATTGTTTTGCTCTTCAAAATTTGTTTTTCAGTTGTTTTTATTATAATAAAATGTATATAATCTGACCTAAACAAGATGAATAAACCAACTCTTAACCAATCTTAACTCTCAATAGCGCACTTTTCTTATTTCTCTAAAAGTGACTATTATCATATTTATAATTCAGGACATTCCAGAAAAATTTAAAACTATCTCAAAATACTGTTACTATTTGATATTTTATTCTATAAATAAAACTGGAATGTATTTATTCAACAAGTTAGTAAACTGTTGGGGCTATATAAAAAACAATTTACTCGTGTATTTTTTGTATACAGGCTGCTCTCATCAAGTACTAAAAATGCCTCTAGACAGAGATATGCTCATTCATGTACAAGTAGCAATCAACAAAAGAAAGTTTTTTCTACATCCAAGGTGGAGCCAAGTAGCTACATTGAGATACTCTAAAAACCAGTATTTTGTGGGTAATGTTTTATCAATTATGCTATCATAAATATCACTTTAAATGCTTTTCAGTGAAGTAGAAATTTTTTAGGCAAAAAAACTGAAAAGAAGATTGGGACAAGAAAAATCTTTGCTGCTTTGCTTATTATCACACATCCCTAAGTTTAAGTGAGTTTAATTTTCAAACTATCCAAGCAGGGAAAGATTTATTTAAAAAAAACCTTCAGAGTTATTCATTACATTTTACTATTACTATTGTTTATGGCAAAACAGACAAGCAAGGTACAAATCACCTTTCACAGTTCCAATTTGAGAAAACACAAAGTTGCTTCCTCTTCCTCTAATTATTTCCATCTTTTCCTTTTCCACCATTTCACTGACTCTTCTGCCTTATATCGTCTACTCTTTCTCACATATCTCTTAGAAACCTCAGACAAAGACCTACACAGTCCATGTTAGTTTGCATTCTGGTGCCAAGACATATTAGTGAAGAAATACCACACATCTTCAATAATGATTCCCTGGGCAATCAGAAGTGAGGGAGTCCTGTCCAGAGTGTCTCCCGCACTGCTGTGTGACGCTTCCTTCCACAGACACTGTTGGTGAATGACACATTAACCCGTTTGGAGTCCCACTGTTTTCAGCACTCAGAGGACTTCTCTCAATCATCTTATAAAATAAAAGTATGAAATTCCAACATCAAATCTCATGCCGTTAAATTCACAACATCTCACTGCTCTATACTACTTGAATATCTCCCATAACTTTATGGCTGGGAAAACACTGTTCAGATTTCATTTACCAGTTTAAAAATAGCCAGCTCTAATTTGAAACACACACACACACACACACACACACACACACATCATGCACATTCACTAATATTCCTCTTAGAGCTAGGCTAATGTGCCTTCTTATAAACATGAATAAAGTTCAAATTAATCATGGGCTTTGGAAGGAAATTTTATGTCAAAAGATTGTGTTATGAAACACATCAAGAAGAAAATATTCCTTGGAGCCCAAGAGACAAGCCACAATCTGGGTTAACAATGATTCTTTGTAATGTATAAATTAATATTATTTTTTTGATTTAAGGATGATCTGGACCATTGTATTCCTGTCCAATGAAATCGCTTCTTCTTGGATGGGTCAGGCCAGAATAAAGGAACAATGATATTTTAAACATACTAAAAATGGCATAATAACATTTTAAGAAACTACAGGAAGGTGATCTTTAAATTGTCGCTTTGCACATCCAGACATGAATGGAAAGAAAGAAACTAGAAAGACGCCTATAGACTATGTTAGGTCCATAGAAATTCCAAATACTCTCATTATGCTCATAAGCAAGGAGGAGAGGGTTCTTGTTGTACACAGCAGAGACAATACACAAAGCACTCCGATTAAGTTTTGTTAAAAGTTAGGTCAGGGTTTAAACTCACCGCTGGATGTAAGGGTCGGGGTAGTACTGAAGGGAGGGACACCTTGAAGTTTCAAAATTCATCTCCTTCAATTCTCTTTGATATCAACAAATGGAGGGCAATTATATAACATATAAACATCTACCTGTGTATATCTAGAAATAAAGTCAGGAGGCTAAAAGCAATAGGGTACAAAGCTATCAGGCATAGAAGTATAGACACTTGCCCCCTCGCCCCACATTTGCCAAGAGGCGGGGCATTTCTCAATATGAGCCAATCAGATTCATCAAGTGACTAAAACCTCAGAAACGGTTGAATCTTACCAGCTGGGCATCCTCTCTAAAGTTGTTCTTCCCCTTCTAACACAGCTTCAGAGTCCTTGCCGTAGAGTGGCCACACTTGCCGGCAACTTGGAAGCATCTCTGCACTTCTGGTCTCTCTGGTGATTGGATGCTGGCATGAATGGCATCAGAGTTTAATTTCAGCAGCCTGGACTTTTGTAACATAACTGCTGATATCGTCCACCCTGTTTCTGCTAATTAATGTTTCCTGGAACGTAATACTAACTTAACTAGAGAACTTCTGCCACTGCTTATGGAGCTATAGTTCTTATAGAGCTACTTAGGAAGTGTTGTTTTCTTCAAATCTCCCCACCCCCACACCCCATTCTCCCTTTCAGCCAACCGCCTGTTGTGGTCACAATCTCAAATAGCAAAGACAGGGAAATTCCTTGATTATATTTAACCTAGAACGCACTATTAGCCTCAACCGAGAGAGAGGGAGAGAGATTCATTCACAACCTCTTAGAAGTTTTGCCTACCCAAACAAAATAATATTATTGTCATTAAGTTTTGCTAAAGTCCTACTTTATAAGCATAATTTTAAATTAATAAAAATTAATTCGAGTAAGAATTGACATATTTTTAGACTACTTTGAAACTTACAAAAGTTTTACAAATTGTCTATTAATATAAACATTCTAGTTTATTTTGATCTCTATTACTTTGCTACTCCTTGCATTTGTCTTCATGTTTTTTACTAGTTTTGGTTTTACCTTGATTTAGCCTAATTTGGCATTAAACTACAGAATTATGCCAAAATCCCTAAATTAAAATGATAATAGAACAATTTACTTCCTTTCTGGATATAAACTGTAACCTATCCTAGTTTTGTGGATTTGGAAATTGAATGAAATATGATTCTGAAGCTAAATTAAAATAGACTCCAACAGAAAAAAAATAGTTTGTGTGCCCAAGTGTCATTAACATGGCAAATTCACAATACTCCATTCACCCCCTACTCACTGATCACCTGGAAACTGGTGACATCAGTAGTTATCAAAGATGTGAAGCAATCTAAAAATCCTTTTCAGAGCAATTTGACATTTGTTAATACAAATTTCTGTTTCTAAATGTGTTTCATAAAAATATTTTATTTGTTGCTTCAGCCAGGATTGAAGAGAGAAGCTATTTAAAACTTGACATTCTCTTCCCTTACTTAGCCTGAGAGTGTCTAACATCTGTGAATTGTGAAATTCACAAACATGCTGTCCTGAGCTCCAGCCAAATTAAACAGCCTGATTTACAAAATGTGAAGCTTGGGGGGGTGGGGATCACTTAGCTAATTGATTATAAATGTATTAATTAGAGTTAAAGTGTTGCCAAATATAGATGACCTGAATGTCCTCAAATTGAAAATGCTTAATTTCCTTTCACTTTGACCAAGTTGGTTAACTGCCCCAGCCAGTTAACCAATTATTAACCAAATTAATTTTTTTAATTCAGAAAAAAGAGGTGAAATAAGGATTTCTAGCATTGTACTTCTCAAATAAGCATGCACCTGGAAGTCTTTAGACGATCTTGTTAGTGAAGATTCCAGTATGTCTGGGTGGGCTTGAGCCCTACATTTCTTGAGATTATGTTTCTTGCTCATAGTGATAGCAAGGTTGAGCGCTCTTCTTAATCTTGAAATCTATTTACTTCTAAGAAATGAGAAAGAACACTTCTGAATATTCTTAATTCCAGAGAGACTCTAAACTACTAAATAAATGAACAATTTGCAAACATTCTTTTTTTTTTTTTTGCTTTTTTGGGTCATACCTGGCGACGCTCAGGGGTTACACCTGGCTCTGCACTCAGGAATTACTCCCTGGTGGTGCTCAGGGGACCATATGGGATGCCAAGGATCAAAACTGGCTGGCATAGGCTGGCCGCTGCAAGGCAAACGCCCTACTCGCTGGACTATCGCCCGCCCCAATTTGCAAACATTCTTAACTGTATTTAATTTCAAATGTTTATAGTCCAATTTGGAAAATAAACATCACCCAAAACGTATGCCTTAATAACAATAGTTTTTAAAAAAGAAATTTAATACTAAATTTACTTAGCTAAGAAGGTCAGACATTAAATGACAAAAATACTATGTAAATAGCCAAGGGTAAAAAAATATCTTTAGAATTCAACAGTATATCAATAATACACAACCAATCACAATACGGGAAAATAAGTGACAATTATATATAATTACCATAATCACTACCTATGTTACATTTCTCTTATCCCAGAGCACTCAGGTTACTATATAATTTTTTTTTGTAGGGGTGCATGTAAGTTCAATGCTTTTCCAGCATTTTAATCTTCTAGCAAAGATTGTAAAAAGTTACAAATAATCCTAAAGGATGACTATTTCCTTCTGACCACGATCTATATATTTGAATGATAACGGTGGGTGTGAATATTGTGATTGAATGAAGAGCACAAAGTACAGAGCTTTGGTATTTAGAACGTGGGACTCCAGACATAGTGTAATACAAAGAGTTTCTTCCTCCTTCACTACCTGTTGAAAACGTGCAGTCAGCTGAACTCAGATAATCATAACTTGATACATTACATTTATCTCCATGAAAATGATCTCCCAACTCCTCTTCTTTATATAATCCAGACACTGTTTAGAACCTTTCTGACTGCTCTCATCCCTAGAGTTCTATTGGTTCTCTATCCAGAGTGTTTTAAAATCCCATCCCCAAGTGATCATATCTCACAAATTCTTCAAAAAAACAGGAGGGCTCTTATTTTTAATATAAAAGGAGGCTCCCCTGTTTTGAATGTTTAGGATCATTTGATCTGCACAGGTATAACAGTAACAGTGCCTTTCACCCTAAAATCTGGCTATTTATGCAAGAAATGATCTATACTAGATTATGAACCACTTGAAGGTATGTTTGTTATCTGCTCCTCTCTAATTCTATGCCTATGGATAAAATATTTTACAATGGAAATGTAATATTTCTAACTATGCAAAAATATTAGTTAATATTGACTTAAACAATTTCAGAAAGCATTTCATTTTTATGAAACACATTTTGTTAAGCTATAATTTAGATGAAATGGAAATCACAAATTTTACGATTTAGTTTGAAGTGTTTAGAGATATTTTATTTCATATAGCTTCTACCACAATGAGTTACCGTAATCATATAGTTCTCTACCGTAGAGCATTTCATTACCCCAAAATTGCCCTCATACTCTCTTGCCATAAACCCTTCCTTATTGTTGCCTCAAGATAATCACATTGGTTGCTTTTATAGCATTATAGAAGGAATTTATTTTTCTGAAACAGCATTATAGAAGAATTTTAGCATTATGTAGAACTTTCTACAAGAAGGAACATTTTAGATGTCCAATATCCCTTTACCACCACATGCAGCTACTATGTAAACAATTGTTTATATTTAAAAAATTAATTAAATTAAATGTGAACGGAGAAAGTTTAATCAACTAAAGTATAAAATTTAATTAACGCCAATTCAAATAGCTACACTGTTAGGTACTACAATTAAAGCATGACGTAAATAGAGGCACGTGGTATATTTTTTATTTGCATCTAGGTTATTTTGCTTACTTTTATTTTTGAGACATATCCATGTTTTTGCATGCATCAGTTATTATTTCCTTTTTCACTCTTTTTGAACATGCAGATTGCTCTAATTTTTAATCTGTTAAAAATAAAGCTTAATCTTAGATTCTCAGTTATGACCAAGAGGCAGAAGTTGGAACCAGAGAACTGGTGTAGGGATGGAGACTTTTGGCTTGACATAGCTAACCAGGGATTAATCGCCAGCTCTGCTTTTGGTCTACTGAGCACCACCAGAAATGAT
The DNA here is from genome assembly GCA_021461705.1 of Cryptotis parvus. NCBI lineage: Eukaryota > Metazoa > Chordata > Mammalia > Eulipotyphla > Soricidae > Cryptotis > Cryptotis parvus. The sequence goes on from JAJIBD010010484.1 coordinate 54,160, forward strand.
GCTTGAGCACATAGTAGGAGTAAATCCTGAGCACCACTTGGTATGGCCCAAAAAACAAAGAGAAAAAGACGTAGAAAATCAATCAACTGTTCTATAGCTCTAAGCCAAGGACATGGCTCAAGTGTGAAACACAGGCCCAGCTTTTATGTGACCTTGAGGTTCTAAAAGCATTTTCCTCAAATGCTTTATTTGGAGGTGTTTCAAAGAGTTTGCCTCCCGCTCGGCAAGCCTGGCAAGCTTCTCCTGTTGTATATGATATGCCAAATTCCAGTAACAATTATATTAGGTCATTCCCATGACCTAATATAATGGTTTGAGGCTCTTTATGTTCCTGTAGCAAGCCGATGCCCCTGGCTCTACTGGCATGAGACAGGACATATGGAGATATTACTGGTGCCCGCTCCAGCAAATAGATGATCAACGGGACGATCGTGATCGTGATCGTGAGGTTCTAGAACCCCTAAACCTGTCGATCCTAAGCAATGAGCTGGCAGTTGTGCATTATTGGACTAGCACTCCTAGGAATAGATGTTCTTACTCTCATTTCCAGCACTTCTAGGAGTGATCTCTATTAAAAATTATTTTTAAAGAAGCTCAATAATACCACATTACACTGAATATCAATGATAGGAAATAGATAGTTTCTTACAGGTTGATGCACCTCAAAGGAGGTAGAAAATATTCATATAAAGAGGTGTGTAATTCGAAATTAGTCTGTATTTTAGTCCAGTGAAAACTTGTCTTAAGGCAAGTAGCTTCTTAGTCTTTTCAGGAAAGATGGTATCAACATGCAATCCTGTTATAGGCAAAAGGCATTAACTTAAAATCTAAAACAAAAATGAAATTTATTTAAAAATAAATGAAATTTATTTAAAAGTAAAACTTAAAGATTGAAGGATAAAATTGAAAAACCCATTTTGGGAAAGAACTAGAAATTGGGCAACGTTACGAGTCTATGGATGAGGATGATGATAAAGAGTTATTTCAAAGTGCCAACCTTAGAAATAGATCAGACACCAGGTTTTACTTTAATTTGAAATAAAATAATATTAGTATACTAATTCTCCAATGGAAGCTATTCTGTTCTAGCAGACCGAACTGGAGCAGCTTATAGATAGCCCCCACTAAGACTGGAATTAAGAAGATAGAGGTTCTCTTTAGAAAGGAAAGAACAATTAATACAGAGCAATTGAAAACAGCAGATGTTACCATGAAGTACTTGATGTGAATGACCTCCCACTTTCTCTAAAGCTCTGACTGTCTGAGCCTGTGTGAACAGAAGCTAAATTTGTTTCAAATGTCTTTGTTTTGCACCTAGGTCCTTCATATCTATCACCTCCTTCAACATCCAGTTAATATGAGAGCCTTTTTAGCAGAGGTGGTGGAGGAAATGAAGTCTGTGTCACCCAACATGGCAAGAGTGAGGAAATTGACAAATTTTGCTTTAAGAACACTTTTCTCTACATAATTTTAGATCAATTCTGTAACCTAAAAGTGAAAACCAAACTGTTCTGAAGGGATCAGTCTAACCCTCCGTACTTTATTCTCTATGAATCAAACGCTTACTGAGGTCAGCCTTCTAGAAAACGGATTTCCAACTCAAACGTGTTTGAGTGTTGCCAAATGCTTTGTTGCAGTGAAAAACAAAGGCTTTGTAAACCTAGCCCTGGGCTTCTTTCCTTTGGCCTCAGCCTGCTTACAGGTCACTGGAAAGTACATCACTAAATCAATGCCTCTGGGTCTACTAAGAAAGAAGATGCCTGGAGAAAAGGGGATGTCCTGAGAAAAAGGGGACACTTTTTCTATTCAGAGGGCATTCAAGGAAACACAGTGGCCAATTGGGGAGGGAGGAGGTTGGCAACATCCCTTACAGACAAACCCGACACCCTCGCAGTGTCACACCCAGTGCACCACAGCAATGCGGGTGGGCTTCTTTCCAGACGTCCCTGAACAGCTGTGTGTGGGCTGTTCCTCACACCCACGCCCCCTTTGCTTACTATCCACGTGAGTGAGAGATAAATAAGGAGACACCGGAAGTCCTTATGTGGCACTGTCCAGGGTGTTTTTTTTTCCCCTCCCTGAATCTCACTTTTCAGTCGCAGAAAGAACGTACCTAAGCTCTAAATGTTTACGTGCAGTTTGTAAAATGAAGGAATCGCTTACATAATCCCAATAATTGAAAAAGAACCTGTCATATTCATAGAATATGGTCTTTTCTACATATGTACTCAGAATTTGCCAATAGTCTCAATAATGTCTTAGAGCAAGAAAAAATCTTAGAAAACATGTTTTTGTCCTGCTTCTTTGATATCTTTCAATTAAGAATTGTGTGTCTTTATTTTATATTTAATGACATATTGTTATTTTTAAATATAAAACCAAATAAATTTAAAATGTTATTTGCTATTTTTTTGTTATCTAGGAAGTTAAAAGGTGTTAAAAATGTATGCTGTTTATATAAAAAGTTACTACACTTTCCTACTTCCACCAAAATGCCCATGACTCTCCCACTGTCCCCAAAATTCTTTTTGTGTGGTCTCTCCTTCTCCTCTCTTCTCTTCACTGTTTTGTATTGGATCAATATTCAAATGCCAAGGGCTGGTCATTGTTCTGTATGGTCTATTCTCTTATTTTGACTCTATATTCCACAGATGAATAAGATCATCCAATATTTGTCTTTCTCCCTTGAACTTATTCTGTTTATTATTACTGCGTGATTTTTTTTCCTTCTTGCAACTCCAACTTGGTTTCAGTGATGTTGAATTTAGTTATGTAAATTTGGCAGAACCATCAGAAGAGTGATTTTGTGTTTATCTCAGTGCATCAGGTCTGGAATTTCTGAGTTTATGGAGTCCACCAGACTTCACCTCTGAAGCTGATCTATGATGAACCTCCTAACATCAAACATCAGATGTTCCCATTTGCATGGTCTCTTTAAGATCCTTAGGATTGCAGTAGAAACAAATTTACACAGTCACTATATAACTATAAAGTTTCTTGTTTTTTTTTTTCCTTTTTGGGGGTGGTTACACTGGCAATGCTCAGGGGTTTCTCCTGGCTCTGCACTCAGGAATTACTCCTGGTGGTGCTCAGGGGACCATATGGGATGCTGGGGATCGAACCTGGGCCGGCATGGGTTGGCTGCATGCAAGGTTACCCGCTGGACTATCACTCCGACCCCATAACTGTAAAGTTTCATAATGACTAATGTACTGCTTTAAGTGCGAGCTTCTAATATTACTATCACATTCTATACCAGTTTCCTCTCTGTTACCTGTCATCTCACCTATATAGAGTAGCGATCAAGTAGCCATGATGTATTTAGGATCTAGCTTATGACACGTTAAATAAATGATACTTTCAGTCTAAGCTTTGGGGTGGGGTGTATGTTTAGGGTGTTTTAGCAATATTTGTTTTATTAAATTATTGCTATTCGTGGGTCAGGAATGTGTCTCAGAGCACTTAACTGTGTGAATAAGGTCTTAAGTTAAATCCCTAGCACCAAGATGAGTGAATGAATGAATAAATAGAATTATGCTACTCATTTTATAGGAATGGACTTCAAGAATAACCTCCTGAATGTTGGTTTATTGGGTAAGCTGTCACTGAGTCCTGAATTTGAGGTCACAATATAACATGGATATCTTATGCAATAACTTTCTTGGGAAACATAGTTTTTGAAAAGAAAAAAAAGCAGTTTGACATGTGTAAAATCAGAAGTCAATCTGTGAGAACTACTTCCTCTTAGTAAACATGTGAAACTGTAAATAGTGAAATCAGTACCATAGAGTTTTATAAAAAAATGTAGTTCTCATTGGTCTGTTATTAAGCATATACAATCACAAGTGTTATTTATTATTTGGTCACTTACGATAGAAAGTATTTTATAATTTAACTTTATAGCTGATTCTTATTATATTGATTTGGGGGCCACACTCGGTGTTCAGGGCTTATTCTTGGCTCTACACTCAGGAATCTCTCCTGGCAGGTCTTTATAACATATGTGGTTCTGTGGATTAAATCAGGTTTAGCAAAAAGGTAAGTGCCCTATCTTTGGTCCCTCTTATTCCTGTGTTTTAAGGACACATATGTATGTTTCACATCATGTATTGTACATATGTGAGTATATTTAATCATATTGAATTATATTCCTCAAATTTTCATGACTGTAAATGTTTGTTAATGATTACCTTATTTTTAGTAAAATTAAAAATTGTAAACAATTTAAAAAATTTATGAAGAAATTGATATCCACTCCAAACCCCACTCTAAGAAATATTGGAGGAAAGAAAGGACAATACTTGTATATAATATTTATCATAAGAATTTTATTATTTGTGCTGAAGGACATAATTTATTTGTAAATTTCTAAGCAATAATTCACTGTATCACTGTATCACTGTCTTCCTGTTTATCTTCGATTTGCTCGAGCGGGCACCAATAACACCTCCATATGACCTGTCTCATGCAAGTAGAGCCCAAGGGAACCTGCTTGTTCCAAGAACATAAAGAGCCTCAAACTGTTCCATCAGGTCATGGGAATGAGGTCTATAATTGTTACTGGTATCTGGCATATCAAATACGACACGGGTAGCTTGCCAGGCTCTGTTGTGTGGGTAGCATACTCTTGTAGTCATCTCAAAATCCAGCATTTATTGATGAACCGCACAGCCACAAGCGACCCGCGAGCCGGGCTGTGATAGGCTGGTCTGCTGGGTGGAGTTCTGACGAGGAGGAAGTCTGGATGTGAAAAATGGAAGTCCTCATGGAATGGGGGTCGTCTGGCTCGTTGTGAGGCTCTGCTGGGGTGGTGGGCCAGGGCTAGAACCTGCCATCCCTCCCGGGCACCTCATGAGCGGTGCTACTGACTTAAGAGCACAATAGACTCTTAAGGAAACTGTATTTAATCTATTAGGAATCCATTAATCCACATCATCTATTGCTATTGCTTATAATTAGCAATCAGGAAAATATATTTTAATTTATAAATAAAAATAAATTTATTTAGTGGATTCAGAATATGGAATATTTTACTGCATATTCATTCAATAGATAAATATTTATCTATTGAATGACTCTCACAGTGAGAGTCAGTAGCAGCTCTGCTCCATGTCTCTCTCTCTGGATCAGCATACCTGGGCCGGATTAAAAAAGACTGAGGCAGGTTGGATCTCGATGAGCCGGGCTGTGATAGGCTGGTCTGCTGGGTGGCGTTCTGATAAGGAGGAAGTCTGGATGTGGAAAATGGAGGTCCTCATGGAGTGGGGGGGTCGCCTGGCTTGCTGTGAGGCTCTGCTGGGGTGGTGGGCCAGGGCTAGAACCTGCCATCCCTCCCGGGCACCTCATGAGTGGCTGGGCACAGTGAGAGTCAGTAGCAGCTTTGCCTCAAGCAATAATTCAATGACTGTTTTTCTCTTTTTAATTGTATCTAATCTACAATTAGAGCTCAGATTCCTTTTATACAAAACATTACTAAGGTATTAAATATTTATCTATTGAATGAATATGCAGTAAAAGATTCCATATTCTGAATTCACTAAATAAATTTATTTTTATTTATAAATTAAAATATATTTTCCTGATTGCTAATTATAAGCAATAGCAATAGATGATGTGGATTAATGGATTCCTAATAGATTAAATACAGTTTCCTTAAGAGTCTATTGTGCTCATTGATATAATATTGATTATAACTTCAACACACATATTCCTTGGAAATTTCCTCTGGGTGGTCACTAGTGAGCAGGATGCTGTGGGTAATCAATCTGTTTAAGATCTAATTACTGTACTCAGGTAGTCCCCATTACATTGGAGAATGATTCCTTGCCCTTTTTGCATCAGAAGCTTTATAGCAAAAGAATGACTGTCACCTAATTGTATCCCTGAATACATATGACAATTCGTTTGCTGCGATTTTTGTTTGGGATATCTGGTACCTGATTAATACTGATGAGATAAGAATATGTTTACTATAATTCATGGAACAAGTGGTGTGTATGAGGCAAAGAATAGAAGATATTCTTCTTATTTACGTTCCTGTGGTTTGAACCTAAGAAAGACAGACAGACAGCCGTGACTGAATGTATTTTCCAAGCACATATTTGCATATCTGTGCCTCTGAGTTAGGGTAATGCTCATCCAAAGTAACAAATGTCATGATTTGTGTAAGAAAGGAAATACGTATGTGCCATGAAATCGAGGTTCAGTCTGTGTTTTCTAAGGATTGTGCCATGGTGATTACTTAAACCAGCAGGTATTTTTCTCCTCTGGATTTTCCTGAGATACTTTATTTACCCATTTCAGAACTATAAAAGAATGAGGGTGAAACATTGTAAATATCTTTTTTAAAAACTAATTACACTCAGTCCAAAAAATTTTAAAATCATTTGAAAAATGTTCTGAGAAACTGAATGACTTTAATATAACCAATTGGGGGTAGAGCAATAGTACAGCAGGATGGGTCATCTGCCTTGAACATGGCTGACCCCAGTTTGATTCCCAGCATCCCATATGGTTGCCCCAAGCACCACCAGGAATAATTCCGAGTACAGAGCCAGGAGTAACCCTTGAACATTGCTGAGTGTGATCCCCCAAAACAAAACAAACAAACAAACAAACAAAATAACTGGTCTTTTATTAATGGTTTAGATTGTACATGACCTTTTCTCAGATATCATCTCTATAAAGCTACCCAACCGCCATGTGAAGAGGAAGCTCCTGAAAGTTTAGGAACAAACTCACAAGCAAATGATCACAATCTTTTCAGTATAAGTGATCTGTATTGGACTCTTGCTCTTATTTCTCCTTGTTCTGAGATAATCCGCTCAATTCAGTGACGTTATTAAAAGTCTGTTGTGTTTTGTGTTCAGAAAATAAAGCTAAATAAAACAGACTTATTTTCTTTCTAACAGATTATCTGTAACCCACACATTTTAATAATGTATGGGGAGCTTAAACATAGGAAATAGCATTTCATGTCCTTGACCCATTTAAATCACCGTTAAAATCCCTAATCAAGAGAGGTACTATTGTTATCTCCATTGTATAAAGGAAACATGTTGATAAGTGCATATATCATCTACAGTTGTAGAATTATGACCTCAGTCCAGGACATCAATTATCTATGATATCCTTAGTCCAGGACATTTGATGCCCAAAATGTTTTAGAATACATCATGCTGGTTTGTATTCCTTAGAGTTCCTTGTATATAGTTCCTAACACCCTCTCTCTTTCTCTCTTGCTCGCTCACTCCCTCCAGTTAGACTCTGATAATGTAAGTGCCATAAATGCCAGCTCCAAAGGCAGATATGGGGCTCATGACTAGCACCCACATTTGGGCCAGCCATCAAGAATGTTAACTCCACTTATTTTGAAATCTGGGTTGTGCACACTGTGTAAGCATGTGGGAGTGGATGCACTGATAAATACCTCTGTGGGATGGAAGTGTTTCTTAGGGCATCCTTACAGGGGAATCCACATGGGATGACCCTTAAATGGGATCTGTTTACTAAAGTACTTCTCTGCCAGGTTTCTAAGGAGTAAATTTAAGTGTTGCCTTGGAGGAATAACATCAGTTCTGAAATGATGTCTCTCCTCCACGGCCTTTGCTTTGTAACCCACCACTCTGCCACACTGTCCTCGATCCATTTAAGCTATTTGAGTGGAGTACAGACTAAAATGAATAATTTTCATCATGGACTTAAAATACCATTTCTATAATGATTGTTATTGAAAGACACAGCCTTTCAGAGGTTGGGGGAAATACTACTGGGGTAGGGGTGAATGTCTTGTATGTGTGGTGCTCTGTTTCACTCTTGATATTAATTGGTGCTCCCCAGCTTTATCCGGTATAGCCCAGGGGAGGTTTCTAAAGCACTTTCATGTGGGTTTTGGTGGTCCACAGACCCACAGGGCCTGA
>JAJIBD010010485.1:0-52402 GCA_021461705.1 Cryptotis parvus
CATTAGCACAGTAAAGGCCCTAGGTGAGATGCAGGGAGGGATTACCTAAGGGCATTGGACCCTCCCTGCTTTCCATAACAATGGGAGGAAGGTCTGAGTTGCAGGGGTATAAACTAGCCGGTTTTCACTCTCGAGCGCTTCTTTGGGGCGCTTGCTTGCTGTGAGCGTTCGCCCTGCTTGGAAGCTTTTTACACGTGGTGGTCGCCATCTTGGCCTACACATGGCTGGGGTTCTAGCCTGGAATCCTAAGCATCGGGTTTTTCCTTTTGCTGATTTGTATGCCTGAACCTGTGATAAGTAAAAGCCTTTTAAAACTGCATCGGATTCCTGAGTTTTCATCTGTTCCTCGTCGGCTTCCGGAGGTAGAAGGGAACTTCGCTTCCCGGCACTGTCGGGGACCCCGGCAGAGCGCCCGACATTTGGCGTCCCTGGCGTGGGCACCACGAACATCGTTTGGTCTAATTATCATCGGACAGAGATCATCTGCCTCCGAACCGTGAGTAAAATGATGGATATCTCATGGTATAGATACATTGTATCTTTTATTGGCTCAGAACCATACATAGCCCAGTCTATAAAGTTCCTTTCTGAGAACTACTCTATCTTTTCACAAATCATCTGGGTCCTTGCGATCTTTAAACTGTACCTTTGTGTAAGGACAATGTTTAATAGAGAGAGGGAAGAAAGTAATAAATTGAATGCAATCTTAAGGGACGAGGTTTACTCAGCGATTAAAGAAAGAAGTGAGGATCATAAAACTACAGGTAGACTGGTCTTAAAGCTTGAGGACAGAATTATTAAACAGAGTTTAAAATTTGAAAAAAATTAGAAGAACAGGAAAGTAAAATTATTAAACAGATTTTAAAATTTGAGGAAAAATTAGAAGAACAGGATTTAAAATTCAAAGAAAAATTAGAACAGGATTTAAAATTCAAAGAAAAATTAGAACAGGATTTAAAATTCAAAGAAAATTAGAAGAACAGGATTTAAAATTCAAAGAAAAATTAGAAGAGCAGGATTTAAAATTCAAAGAAAAATTAGAAGAACAGGGAAAGTAAAATTATTAAACAGGATTTAAAATTTGAAGTAAAGTTTGAAGAGCAGAAGAAGGATATCGAAAAAATCAGCACTATCTTAGAGGAAGAAATTGACAGAGAGATAGAATAGATGGACAGAAAGAGGAGGTTTGGAAGTTACACATAAGATTGAAAGAACAAAAAGGAAGAAACATATAGGAAACTTGAAAACTTAAACCAAGAAATGGATGTGTTACGCAGGGAGATTTCTGATTTCATAACTTATCAATCAACCTAGCGCATACCCAATACTGAGGCGTGAACCAACTAAAAGCCGTTCACAAACACGCCCCAAGGCTGTAGACTTGAAAAAGGTGTATACATTCCCAGCAAAAAAATCTAAAAGAATTCTAATGTGGCTGATAACTTAGAGGAGGAACAGACAAACCCAGAGGAGGCAAATTCCCAAGCTGAAAATCTCCCCCAGAGTTGATACCCTCAATGGGGTAGATGTTCCTCTGCCAGATACTACAAGCTCTGATGAGGAAGAACGGGAGGAACAGATTAGCTCGAATCAAAGAGCAAAGCGCAGCAATCTTTCTCATGACCAATCTAAAGATAAAGTAAAACCGATTCATGAAGACTTAAAAATTGAGTCAATAACCCCGTTTAGGAAGGCTTGTGACAGGTTTGGAATATCAAGTCCTTATACTTTAAAATATTTAGCTGATTGGAGGCGAAAATAGTGGGTATTGGGAGACTTTGAAATGGTAGCCCATACTTGTCTAAACAAATCACAGTACATGCAATGGCAAATGTGGTATGCAGATGGGGTTAACCGGAATATTGACACTTTAAGAGAAAAGGAATCAGGCCATACTATAACTTTTGCCATGCTAAAAGGTGAAGGTGAATGGCAAAAGAAAGCAAAACAAGCAACATTACCTGAACCTATTTTAAAATTTGTTCGGGAGACAGCATTAAAAACGTGGGAAAGAGTAGGTTCCGACCCAGAATTTCTAGGTAGCTATACGAAAATTTACCAGGGTCATGATGAACCATACTTTGATTTTGTTGGAAGATTATGTGAAACAATCCAAAGACAGGTTCAAGACCCAACCACTCAAGAAGTCCTAAAACGAAACTTAGCATATGAGAATGCTAATCAAAAATGTCGAGCATTACTATATAGTATTAAGGAAAAGGATGATCTCATGGGGTATCTAAAGGCCTGTAGAAATGTCGGTTTAACCTCCCATAGAACACAGGATGATATAGAGGCTTATCCCATACAGCAGGAGGATCAGGAGAGGGATGAAATGTCAAACAGCTTTAGGGGGAGAAACAATAAACTTCAAAGGATAAACAATAATCGGAGAAACTATTCTAATAATCGCAACTCCACCCCTCGGAGGGCCCCACCTGGACCATGCCCAAGGTGCAGAAAAGGAAAACATTGGGCCAGAGACTGTCGGTCTTGGAGGCGAAGTCAGCCTCAGGCTTCATCTGGACAGATAACCTGCTTTAGCTGCGGAAAGAAGGGACACACCCGTAGAGATTGCCCATCTTCTAAAACTATCAATACAGGGCAACATTCTAATAATCCCTTTATAGGAAATGTTACATGGACCCCCTCCCAGGTTCCACAAGCTCCGCAGGCTCAAATAACATCTATGCCTCCCCTAATGCGGGAAACTGGGTGGGGGGCCAGCCCCAGGCCCAGCTGAATCCAGGGGCACTCTCCTTCATTCCACCTGCCCAGTATCCTCCGAATCAGAATCCACAGAATTACAGTCAATAAATGCTCTCTGGCCTACCCCATCAGGCAGTGGCAGTCTCGACATTCTCTGCCCTAAGACTGTCACAATATACCCAAGTCAAGACCCCTACATGCTAAAAACAGGGATAAAAAGGACCTGCTCCCCAGGTAGTATGGGTTTAATTCAGGGGAGCGATTGGTTGAAATTTAAGAGAATTATGGTGCATTTCGGACTTCTGGATCCTGAATCTCATGGAGAGATAATACTGTCAATATCTGTGCCAACTAAATGGACTTTAAAAAAAGGGGAACCACTTGCTAAACTATTATTATTTTTTGAGGATCCGTGTAGTCAGTCCGAACACCCCTACAGCTGGTGGCTTAAACAGTACCAACCATTCTGCCAACTTCATTGTTGGTTATGCAGCCACACAGAACCAAGCCCACCAGCCACCTGCTAACTATCTAGTTGGGTACACTGCCAGAATTTCTCAGGCCAAGCGGCCGGTTATACCCATCGAAATTTATAAAAGGAAATTCATAGGCATGTTGGATACAGGGGCAGACATATCCATAATCTCCACCAAGTATTGGCCCTCTAACTGGGCCCTAAAGAAAGTGTCCCATAGCCTGAGCGGGGTAGGCAATATCTCCTCCTCTCTTCTCCGACAGAGTGCGAGGTGGCTGCCGTGTATTGGCCCTGAAGGGAATGTAGCCATGGTCCAGCCTTATATAGCCCCTATGCCTTTAACTTTATGGGGTCGAGACATGCTGGAGCAGTGGGGGGGGCAGTAATCCACATACCTCGTCCAATTCCCCGTCGAGCACCAATTCCAGCTCTCCATAATAAGCCTAACACCGGGAGTAACCCTTTTTTAATTGGGGCCGCTGTGGTTAAGCGCCCACCACCTATCCGTATTCAGTGGAAGTCTGACAAACCTATATGGACACCACAGTGGCCCCTCAATACCAAAAAAGTTAGAGGCGCTAACAAATCTAGTGGAAGAACAGCTGAAATTAGGACATATTGAGGAAACGTTTTCAGAATGGAATTCTCCTGTTTTTGTAATACAGAAAAAATCAGGCAAATGGCGTTTGCTGATTGACTTAAGGAATGTAAATTCTACTATGGTCCCCATGGGGAGCCCTACAACCTGGGCTCCCCTCTCCAGCAGCTATTCCTAAGGATTGGCCGCTAATTATCATAGATTTAAAAGACTGCTTTTACAGCATACCTATCCACCCAGATGATCGGAAAAGGTTTGCATTTTCAGTCCCTTCCATTAATCATAAAGGTCCTTTACGTAGGTTTCAGTGGACAGTATTGCCCCAAGGGATGACTAATTCACCTACGATGTGTCAACACTTTGTTGATGAGGTTTTACGACCCATTCGTGCTAAATTTCCTGGTGCATACATCATCCACTACATGGATGATATCCTGCTAGCTTGTGATAATTCCAGAGATCTCCATAATTTATATAATGATGTAATGACAGTTTTACCAGAGGCTGGCTTACAAGTAGCTCCGGAAAAAATTCAGATGCAGCCTCCATATGAATATTTGGGCTATGCTCTTGACCGCACTACAGTGCGTCCTCAAAAAATTTCCATTAGTCAGAAAGGGCTCAAAACCTTGAATGATTTTCAAAAACTGCTGGGGGATATCAACTGGGTGCGCCCCTCCCTTGGTATTCCTAACTGTGAGCTCAGTAACCTGTTCCACACCCTTGAAGGTGATCCTGCTTTAAATAGCCCAAGGCAGCTAACTCCTAAAGCTCAGAAGGAATTAGATTTTTTCATGGATCGGCTTCAAAAATCTTACCTCTCCAGATTTAATCCCGGAGAAAAGGTATGGTTCTTGGTCTTCAACACTCCCGAATCTCCAACTGCTGCTATAGCCCAATTATCTGGACCGTTAGAATGGGTTTACCCTACATAACAAGCAGAATCGTACTGCTACACCTTACCTTGAGATGATAGCTAACCTCATAATTAAGGGAAGATCAAGAACCCAAGTATTAGTTGGACATGATCCCCATGTAATTGTACTACCTGACCCTAAAAAAAGAAATTGAAGCTGTTTTACCACTCAGTGAAATCCTTCAGAGAGCTTTAGCAGATTTTTCAGGAGAAATATCTTATCATTACCCAGCTGGAAAAACCTGGGAATTTCTGAAAAGGACACCTTTTGTAATTTCCACCATTGTCCACTCCTCTCCCATTCCTGATGCTCCAGTGTATTATATTGATGGCTCCTCATCAGGAAGGGGTGGAATTACAGGTCCTTCGTTGACCACTACTGTACATACAAATTATAAATCTGCCCAACAAGTGGAACTCGCCACCCTGATACATTTACTATCCCATGTATCTGGCCCATGTAATGTGGTGAGTGATTCTGCATATGTAGTTGGTTTATTTCCTGGAATTGTCACTGCTTCTTTAAATGCCCATAATCCTATAATTCAGGAGCTACTCCATAAACTACAAGATCTCCTCCGAAATAGAACATTCCCTATATACATCTCCCACATCCGTTCTCACTACCGACTCCCGGGCCAATGGTTCGAGGAAACGAAGCAGCAGATCTCTTGGCAGCACCAGTATTTAAATCAGCTGAGGAAGAGCACCAGACTCTACATACAAATGCCCGCCGCCTTCATAACACCATGGCATCCCATGGAGACAAGCTAGACAAATTGTCCGCAACTGTCCTGTCTGTGCTCCTTTACATTGTACATCTCATGTAGCAGGAGCAAATCCTTGAGGTTTACAGACAAACCAATTGTGGCAGATGGATATAACTCATACTAACTTATTTCCCAACAAACCTTTCCTTCATGTGGTCATCGATACATATTCCCGGTTCATATGGGCTGTTCCTATGACGTCTGAAAGAGCTACATCTGTTTGTTCATTTTTACTCCAGTGCTTCTCCGTCATGGGTATTCCCCATACCATAAAAACAGATAATGGTCCTACTTACACCAGCAAAACCTTCAAATCCTTTTGCGAGGAATGGCAGATCAAACATATTACAGGAATTCCATGTAATCCACAAGGACAAGGAATAGTTGAACGTGCCCACAGAACGCTTAAAACTCAGCTATTAAAGCAACGAAAAACAAGTATGCCTCCAATGGATACTTTATCTTTAACATTATTCACCTTAAACTTCTTAAATATACCTCAAGGAGATCCCTATACCGCGGCTGAACGTCACTTTCAAGAAGATATGCAAACTCAAAAAACAGTCAATTCACCTATCTGGGTGAAAATTGATGATAAATGGATTGCAGGTCACCTCCTCATTCGGGAAGAGGCTATGCTTTCATTTCTACAGACGATAACCCTGCCAAGAAACTCTGGGTTCCTCTGCGACTTGTTAAGACTAGAATTCTCCAAGAATCAGAAAACAACTAATTCTCTCAATATAAAGTCTTAAATTTTAAATTGCAAGTTGCTGTTTAAACTTCCTGGATTGGTTCATTTTAATACTGATCTAGTTTTGCAGTCTGTGATCATGGTTCATGTCTAATATCTTGCCTTACAGCCTAAATATTTTCTTTCTTACAAAAAAAAAAGGTGGAAAAATGGGTGGACTCTGATCACAGTGCTCATTACAAAAATGTTTGCTAAATCAATGAAAAATTGTTTTTCTAATGATTTTGTTCACAGGATGAGATATTCGAATCCAGTAAACCTGCGCTACAGTGCTCAATACTCCGAGACTCCTAAAACAGTGCTCGCTAAAAATTTAATAATTTGCAAAACTAATTTTTCCCAATGCTCTATTCACAGGAAAAGACACGTTCTCACCATCATTTGCCGGCTTTATATTCATGAAGCGCTTGACTCGTTACCATTTATCACCCTAAATGGGTCACATATACAGCTGTAAGATATTGATCGATCAAATGTATGTGTGTGTGTGTGTGCACGTGGTGGTCACCATTATGTTTGTGATTAATGTTGTGTCTATGTTATGTCTCAACTACTACCTTCTCAATTTCTGACCACTACAAACCTCTATTACATTCATCAGCTCCACTGCTGATCCACTAGATTTATCAATTTTAAAATCATCAATTCTCATACTTATTTCCCTGCTCCACCCATGTTGGAGCTTCTTTATGTTCTTCTCTCCATCCCAGACTTGGATCCCTACAAAGCCTTAAAATCTCTACTTGTGATTAACCTCGAAAAGTGTTTTTGTCTCGCCTAAGCTACAGGTACAGTTACCGGTGCCAATGTTCCCTTGCTGAAGAAGCCCTGCAAGACGCCCACACCGATGTTCCAGACACCTGTTCCAGCGCTCAAGACTCCTGTTCCAGAGTTCAAGATATCACACCGATGTTCCAGACACCTGTTCCAGCACTCAAGACTCCTGTTCCAGAATTCGAGATACTTGTTCCAGTGTTCCTGAGACCCGATCCAGTGTTCCTGACAATTCAACGAGTTCCTGATCGCTGCTCTCCACAGACTCATACTCATATGATCACCGCTATTGCTGTTCCAGAAGTAGCCCCACAGACTTTGTTCCAGACACCCGACTTTTACATAAAATATATCAAATTGACTCTCACAAATTATGGACAGTGCAAACTATAGTCCGTTATAATCAGACAGCTAGAAACACTTTGTCTTGAACTTTGCTTTGGGTCCAAAAAACAAGTTAGGATCCTAAAGTAACATGTATTATCATTTTGTAATTCGAATTGTTTTTTCTTATCTTAATTTTCTGTACATTACTAAATATTTCTTACCTTTTCAATTTTTATTAGTAAACTAATCAGGGGAGTTGTTGCAGGACTCCTTTAAGGGCCACTGCATTTGGCTCAAAACATTAGCACAGTAAAGGCCCTAGGTGAGATGCAGGGAGGGATTACCTAAGGGCATTGGACCCTCCCTGCTTTCCATAACAATGGGAGGAAGGTCTGAGTTGCAGGGGTATAAACTAGCCGGTTTTCACTCTCGAGCGCTTCTTTGGGGGCGCTTGCTTGCTGTGAGCGTTCGCCCTGCTTGGAAGGTTTTACACGTGGTGGTCGCCATCTTGGCCTACACGTGGCTGGGGTTCTAGCCTGGAATCCTAAGCATCGGGTTTTTTCCTTTTGCTGATTTATATGCCTGAACCTGTGATAAGTCACGATCTCGATCACGATCTTCCCGTTGATCATCTATTTGCTAGAGCGGGCACCAGTAATATCTCCATATGTCCTGTCTCATGCCAGTAGAGCCAGGGGCATTGGCTTGCTACAGGAACATAAAGAGCCTCAAACCATTATATTAGGTCATGGGAATGACTTAATATAATTGTTACTGGAATTTGGCATATCAAATACAACACGAGAAGCTTGCCAGGCTTGCCGAGTGGGAGGCAAACTCTTTTAAACACCTCCAAATAAAGCATTTATTGATGAACCCAGGCGGCCCCTTGAGCCGGGCTGTGATGGGTTGGTCTGCTGGGTGGAGTTCTGACGAGAGGGAAGTCCAAAAAGTAGAAAATGGCGGGGCCCGTGGAGTGAGGAGGGGTGGTCTGGCTTGTTGTGAGGCTCTGCCGAGGTGGTGGGCCAGGGCTAGAACCCGCCATGCCTCCCGACTGCCTCATGAATGGCTGTGTACAGGGAGAGCAAGGGAACAGCTCTGCCCCATGTGTGAGAGTCTCTGGACCAGCATACCTGGGCCGGATTGAGGAAAAAAGCTGCTGCAGGGTGGGTGCTGCTGTGATAAGTAAAGCCTTTTAAAACTGCATCGGATTCCTGAGTTTTCATCCGTTCCTCGCCAGCTTCGGAGGTAGAAGGGAACTCGCTTCCCGGCACTGTCGGGACCCCGGCAGAGCGCCCCGACAGAGACTGAAGCAGTCATCGAAGCCCTAGCTAAACAGGGCGTTCAAACCCAATACATCAAGATCCTTCGTGAGCTGTACTACGGATTCACCACCAGGATCTCACCATTCTACAAGGAAGTGATCATCAATGTCAAAAGAGGGGTTCGGCAGGGTGATACCATTTCACCAAAACTTTGAGTGCCACCCTCGAGAACATCATGCAACAATTAGAATGGGAAGGAATGGGAGTGAAGATAGACGGTAGGCAACTACACCACCTCCGCTTCGCTGATGACATCGTTCTAAGAACACCAAATATTAGCCAAGCAGCACAAATGCTGGCTGACTTCAACCGAGAACGTGGAAAGATAGGTCTACAGCTGAATCTCAGCAAAACTATGTTCATGAGAAATGAACTAGTTCCTGAGGCCCCATTCACTCTCAATGGAACAAACATCTCTGAATCATCTAGGGTAAATTATTAAATCGTATATCTATATTAATGAGTCCACTGACTTACATCTCAGAATGTTCTTTTAGTCCTCAATGTGGTCTTTCAAGGAAGTGTGGATGCATTAGGGCTATCTTAGAAATAGGTGATTTGGGAATTGCATTGCAATTGTGGCATTCTGGAGAGTCTTTTGTACTCACAAAAAAAATACGGCAAGCTCCAAAGGTGTAAAAAGCACAAATAACTGCTCTTATTTAGATGTATGAGAAACATCAACATAAAGTAGACAATAATATTCATACATAGTTATTGAGAGTTGAAGAAGATTGGAAAGCCCTAGATAGACCTAGGTGAAAGGGCAGCAGAGCTTTAAAAAAAATCAGAAAAGGGCCAGAGGTAGAGTACAGTGGGTAGGGCACTTGCCTCACATGAAGTTGATCCTGGTTTAATCCCTGCCACTGCCAAGAGTGATTGCTGAGCACTTTGTGTATGCCCGTATTTCCTACAACAAAGAAAGGGGCGAGCTACAGAGTGCATGAGGTAAAGGCAGTTCTGCAGTTGCATGCAGTTCTGCGACTGACCCTGGTTTGAATCCCTAGCACCACATGAGTCCCCAAGCACTACCAGGGATCACTCCTGGTAGTAGTGAACTTGTAGGTGTGGCAAAACCTCTCTCCCGACAAGTAAGTGTTCACAGTAATTACTTTTCAAAAGAATAGGAAATTGGGCTGCAGTGATAGTACAGCAGGTAGGGCATTTGCCTTGCATGTGGCCTACCTGGATTTGATCCCTGGCATTCCATATAGTCCACCAAGCATGGCCAGGAGTAACCCCTCAGCATCACCCAAAGTCAAAAAGTTAAAAAAGAAAGCCAGGAAATCAGCAACAGCGACAGGTGGTGATCAGACATTAAAGTAAATTGAGTTTCAAGACCCTGAGGGGGTGTGGAAGGAAAAAAAGCAAGCTAAACAAAAATGTGCTACCATCTTGATTTGTCAGAGCAAATCTAACTGAAAGTCATACCCCAGAAAAGGTGAAAACAAATTTTTACAAGTGACAGTAACTGGTTCCCTTTTTCTAGGGTTTGGAGCATTTATCAACTAGGGGTCCGTATGGGTATTCTAAGAGGGTCACAGGTAAAAGCTAAATGGGGGCCATGGCATGAGAGTAAGGAGCCAACTGGTAGATCAGGAGGCCATAGGAAGGAAACAGGGTAGAAATGGACCACTGTCAGAAAAGGTTGAGAAACACTCGAGTAGAGCACAGTGGCAGTCATTGTAAATCACTTTTTTTTGGGTCAGGCCAGAGCAATAGTACAGTGGGTAAAGGGCTTGCCTTCCATGCCATCAACCCAGGTTTGATCCCCAGCACTGCACTATGGTCCCCTGAGTGCAGAGCCAGGAGTCAGCCCTGGACATCTCCAGGTGTGCCCTCCATCCCCTAAAAAAGTGATTCATGGACAAGAGAGCTCACTGGACTGGAATATGTGCTCAGTGTATGGGAAGCCCAGGGCAATCCCAGCATGGGACAGTGCCTGAGCACTGCTGGGAGAGCCCCAAGACAGAGCAGAGAATAGCCACTGAATACTACCAAGTTTGACTGAGGGAAAAAAGGAGAGGGGGAACTAGCTGGTTTAAATAGATAACAAATTAGAAGGGCAAAAGCATAACAGTAGAGAATTAATTAGAAGAGAAACTAAAATGAACTTCTATTAAAGGAAAAAGGCCTAAAGCAGCTTAACTCTATAAAATTCATGAGTAAAATGAAATCTTGTTTCTATTGACAGAAAGTTAATTGTGACAAATTCATCTATTGTAAAACTAAATAGTCTTTCTTGATGACCTAGGTAAATAGGGAATAACTTGAAAAGGTTTTAATTCTGCAGTTAGTGGGCAGAAGTCTTGTAAAAAGGGTTCATAGAAGTGGGAGAAGTAGGATGGGGTGAAAGAGCTTACCTTGTATGCAACTGACCCAGGTTTGATCCCTGACACCATCTGGATCCCCAAGCATCAATGGGTGTAGCCCAGGAGGGCCCTGAGCACTATAGGGTGGCTCAGGTCCACAGGGCTCAGGGCCACAGTGCCATAGGGCCAGAACAGCACTTGGGTTCTTGCATTAAACTGCTGGTCAGGTTGGCCAAGAATTGTTGAGAGGACCGGAGTGAAAGCCCAGCAGGTAGGGCGTTTGCCTTGCATGCGCCAGCCTGTGGCCGCCCCTGGGTTCGATCCCGGCATCCCATATGGTCCCCTGAGCACCGCCAGGAGTAATTCCTGAGTGCAGAGCCAGGAGAAACCCCTGAGCGTCACCAGGTGTGACCCAAAAAAAGCAAAAAAAAAAAAAAAAAAATTGTTGAGAGGGGCCACCAGGCCAAGTCCTGCTTGTGAGCTCCCCCTTAAAATAGTATTATAAAGTGACCCTTTTGGAAGGGGAGTTTATTATTTATTTATATACTTATTTGTTTGTTTGTTTGTTTGTTTGTTTTTGCTCTTTTGGGTCACACCTAGCAATGCTCAGGGGTGACTCCTGGCTCTGCACTCAAGAATTACTCCCTGGTGGCGCTCAGGGGACCATATGGGATGCCGGGATCGAACCCAGGTCAGTAACGTGCAAAGCAAACATCCTACCTGCTGGACTATTGCTCCGGCCCCTGGAAGGGAGCTTAAGCAATAAAAATAGTCTGTGTGTTTTGTTGTGGTAAAGTATACAGATCAGAAGTGCGCATGGTACATACATGTACATTGTCAGTATAGCTCTTTTCTCTGCAGCACTGAAACTCTGTACCCACTAATCTTTCTCCCCACCTCCCACCACCCACTCAACACCCTTACAATTACCGCTATACTTTGTTTCTATGATTTTGACTGCATTTTACTGAGTACAAATGGAATCAAACAGTAATGGTCTTTTGGGACTCACCTATCAGTATTATCAAGATTTGTTCCTATTGTAGCATGGAATGGGATTCCTCATGATTCCACTGTATTTATGAACAGTGGGATTTTTCTCCATTCATTTATCTGTCAGAGAACTTTGGAACTATTTTCACCTCTTAGGCACTAAATAATGCCAAGCAAGAAGACGAATGTGAAGACCATCTCAGATTCTGCTCTGAATTCTTTCAGCTATAAACCCTGAAACAGAATTGCTGAATATGAGGCAATTCACTACATTTCAGAGCTACTTTTGACATATCCACAACAGTGCATAAGCATTCCAGTTTTGGTAGTGGCCATCCTAGTTGGTGTGAGGTGATACCATCAGCATCCAGCATCATATGCTCTGTTAGCCATCTGTGTATCTTAGTTTTATTTTATTTGGGGAGGGTCATATTTACTCTCGGGCACTATTTACTAGTACCCGAGAGTCATTCCCAGAACAGTCCTCAGGGGTCCATGTATGCAGTGCCAAATATAAAACCCAGAACACCAGCATATGGGGTAAATATGAACCCCAGCCCTTTGAGAGTCTTCTTTTAGGAATTGTCTTTCCAAAGTTTTTTGTTTGTTTTGTTTTTGCTTTCTTATATACAGTTGGTACCACAAAGCAAATCCAGGACCTTACAAAGGCAAGGCACAAGCTGTAAGATCTGAACCACATCACTGAGCCACATCCCTGCTTTTGGTTATTTTTCAGACTATTGCTTGCAGCTTGTTGAATTATAAGACATTTCCTATAAAGTCTGAAAATGAACCTTTGACCAAATATATGATTTTCAAATATTTTCTCCCATTCCTGAGGTTGCGTGTCATTGATTGTCCTTTTTCTTTTGACACAAGGAGTTTTAAGTTTGGTGTAGGGGCTGGAAAGATAGTGCAGGGGCTAAGGTTCTTGCCCAGCATGTGGCAATACATAACGCTGTATTTCTAGACTCTGTTCTGTTCTCTCAGTCTGCATATGTGCCTCTTTTGCCCCCAGTTTCTCCCCTGCCCCCAACCAAGAACATGCCATTTAATTCATGTTGCATCATTATATATTTTGAAATCAGGATGTGTGAACCTCCAACTTAGTTCTTTTCCAGGATTGTTCTGGATATTTGAAGTACTGAGAATCCCTATAAAGATTTCTTTGCCCCTACCTTTGTAAAAAGTACTGCTTGGATTTTGCTATGTATTGCATTGACTCTAGGCAGTGCGTGCTTTTAACAATATAGTCTCATGATCTATACACACAGAATGACATTCCACTCCTTGTCCCTTTGTGATTCCCTTTAGCAAGAAATGAGTTTGGTAGTTTCAGTGTACAATCTTTCATTCTCCTGATTATTACTAAATATTTAAGACAATTTTAGAATAGGCAGGACTTTGTCTTTTCTTTCCCTTTAATTTCTATTTTGGATTATCATGTTTGTACATAGAAATGTCACTGGTTTTTGTATGCTAACCTTGTATCCTAATTTGCCATTGCTTGTTAGTTATGACTTTTTGTATGACTTAAACAATAGTGTACTCTGTGAACATCAGTTTTAATTATACCTTTCCAATTTGTTAGTCTTTATTTCTTTTTAGTCTAATTGCCCTGGCTAGACTTTTAATACGATCGACTTCGACTTCAATACAATATTTTAACTATGCCGAAGAGTTAAAGTAAGAGAGAAAGCAATTTTGCTCTGTTCCCTATCTTTGAGGACTTTTCACTGTAGATTGTGATATACAGAATTTGCTTTGAATTAAACAGTCTTAAACTGCCTTGTTGAGACTTCTAGATGAAAAGCAAGCAGCGTCGTTGAATTTCCTTTTAGCCACTGCCAAAGAACACCCACTACTTAATTTCTCAGTATCAGTGACTGCAAAATATTTCAGCTCCCTGTTCTCTCAATGGTGCTTAGTAGACAAACAGTAGAGAACTTTTGCTCCTTGTTACAAAACATTTCAGAGCCTGCCCTGCGGTCTGAAGACTGTTGACAACCAACCTAAGAGTTTCAAAATAAATGACCACATTTAGACCCCAGCTTCTTAAACTGCTGGTTGCAACTCATCTGTGGAGTTGGCAGTGATGCAAGGGTGGAGAAAACTTATTTTAAGATAAATTCATGATTTGTTAACAGTAAATATTTCATTTGTATACCAAACTTAGAGTTGGGTTGTGAAAATGTTCTCAGGTGAAAAGGGATTGCCAAAGCTTGCAAAGGTCCCATTTAAACAACACCACAACTGGATGTTTATTATTCTGTGTAAAAAAAAAGTTTGATTGACTGGTATGTTTGATTATTTATATTAAGGAACCACAATAGGCAAATGCTACCCGAAGTATTCAGTTCTGCTTGTCCTACTGAGCAGGTTGAAAACAGACCCCAAAACTCCCAAATGAGAAGCCCCCAACCCAAATGTCTCATGTTGTTCACCATCAAAGATAAAAATGAGAGGCCAGGACCAGAGCACCATAGTACAGAGGGAAGGGCATTTGCCTTGCATATGGTTGACCCAGGTTGAGTCCCTGACATCCTATGTGGTCCCCCAAGCACCGCCAGGAGTAATTCCTGAGTGCAGAGCCAGGAGTAACCCCTGAACATTGCCAGGTGTGACCCAAAAAGCAAAAAAGAAAAAAAACTAAAAAAAAATGAGGGGCCAGAGCATTAATACAGCAGACAGGATACTTGCCTTGCATGTGGACAAGCATGCTGGTACAAACCCCAGCATCACATATGGTCCCTTGAACCCACCAAGAATGATCCCTGAGTATAGGGCCAGTAGACCCTGAACTGTGAGATCTCAGAGGTGCAGAGATAAGCTGAGATAAATTGTCCTGGTCCCACCCGCAACCAGATCTTACCTTCGGCCCTTGTTGGGCGCCAGATGTAAATGAGATAGGAAATTGATGGACTGAGAAAGAAAGAACAATTTTCCTTAGGGCAAATGCAGCCCTACCTGGCCGATTGGGAGCCTTGCCACTTGTTTCTCAGTCTGCACCGGTTTTTAATATTTGATCCTAGGGCCAGAGCTCTCATTTCAGCAGCTGATAGTTTAAACAAAGACCTCAGTTTCTTATATACCCAATAAGATCAAAACACAGCTAATGTTAAAATACATGATTTACATCACTGCAGAGAACAAGACATTCTGTATGTTTATCATAAAAGAAACAGATGTCCATATACATCATTTGGGAGTATAGGTACTGTTTATCTATATTTTATTTCACATGCATACCAGAGACAATATACTGAGAGAAAGGGCAAGGATCAGCAGTTACTAATTTGGGCAGGAGAAAAGCAGGCCAGAGTGTTCTCAAGACTAGATGTCTGAAAGGAAAACAAATGGGAGGAGGCATAATTTCAGGGTCACAAGAGTTAACCCTTAATGGTAAGTCAGTTCTGTCAGTTTCCCAGGCAGCGTCCATTGGACTCCATCCCATCTTTGGCCAGCTTTTCTGCCAACAAGGAGATGCGACATAGGGAAATGACCCAAGATAGCAGAGTCCATGGTTCTCCAGGGAAGCCCGCATCCTATCTTTCTTGGGAGACAGCCTGTCAGGAAACCCTGTATATCCGTCAACAGGCAGTATCCATCAGACCTTAGCATCTCCCTTGATCTGCTATATGCCAACACTGAACACTGCTGGATATGGTCCAAATACAAACAAAAAAAAAAGATGAAAATGAACAAAAATAGAAGTATGGTACAATTACTCAAAAGGCACTGCTGTGAACACACAAATGCACAGAGTTGCTGGAGTCATGAGAGACCTAGCAGCAACTGGTAATTTCCCAGAGGAGATACACTTCAAGTTTCAAGAGGAAAGTGAAATTAGAATGGGAGAGAGAAATCGCCACAATCTCCAAAGTGAGTTCTTAAACAGACAGAAGTTGAGCCTGGGATCACATCAATGTCACAGAGAGTCTGAAAAACTTCTCTCCTCTGCTTTAGAGATCTGTACTGAGACAATCTGGCCAAGTTAACTTTCTAATCTCTTAATTGGGCCAGGTGCTAGCTGCCCCTCATGATTTATGAATCAATAATGAACTTAATGTGCTTTGCAGGGAAATGAAATTCTGTTCAACAACCTCACTACTAAGCAATATTCATGTTCACTCTAGAGAAAATTCAAATTCAGCCAAACATGTGGCTCAGAGTTAGAGCATTTGCCTTGGATTTGATTTCCAGCATTGAAACGAGAAACATATAAAGAAAATTCAAACCATGCAGAGGATATAAAATTTTGAAAGCATATTCCTCCCTTTCCCAATAACAATATCTTCAATATTTTTCTGCTTGTTTCTTCAATCTTTATGCGCTGTCTTATCAAAGCTGCCATACTATTTTGCATCTAGTCACCTAATAAAATATCTTGAAGAACTCCATGACAGTACATATAACTGATATAATCGCAACTTTGTATGTGGTCCCAGGGCCTCATCCAGGTGAATCACACACTCTACCACTGAGCCACATCCCCAACCAGCACAGACAGATTTGCTGCATTTTATTTTATTTTAATTGTTTTATTATACCACCATGAGATATACAGTTATAAAAATGTTCCTATTTGGGTTTCAGTCATACAGTGTTCCAGCACCCATTCCTCCACCAGTGCCCATTTCCCTCCACCAATGTCTCATGATTTCTCCCCCTTCCCTAGTCTGCATCTATGGCAGGCAATTTTTACTTCTCTCTCTCTCTCTCTCTCTCTCTCTCTCTCTCTCTCTTCCCAACCTCAGTAGGTAAGATTTGTTAGTTTTAGGTTTTTGTTTTTCGGGGGGTCATATTCAACAATCTCTGAGGCTGTTCTTGGCTCTGTACACAGGAGTGACCATGACCCCTGGTGGTGCTTGAGGAACCATATATAGTTCTAGGGATTCAAACCAGGCATGGCAGGATGCAAGCAAGGTAAGTGCCCAAAGTATACTGTCTCTGCAGCCCTGTATGAAGAAGCATTCAGACACACCTTTAGATACAATAGCTTCTGGGACAGGCATCTACTTTTCAAATGCTCACATTACGCCATTTCTCTTTTACAAAGCACCTACATGATTATGATCTCCTAATAAAAAAGAAATCTGAAGCAGATTCTCGCTTTTGCAACAAAAGGCATAAGGAGAAAATGCACTCAGTGTTTATTTTGTGGCCCATGTTCCAGAGGCAACACAGAGCAAAATTGGGGTCACCAGGCTCTTTTCCTAGAAACTGTGAGCCAGCCATGGAGTTCCTGCGTTCCCTATACATCGGTGTGGTTTTAGGTTTGATGAATTGTTTGTATGATTGGCAGACTATCTTGAAGCCTGAGGATACTCATCTTTTCATGAATGAATGATAAGTGCTTTTTTGCTTTCTACCATATCAGCTCACAGGTTTATAGGGACACCATGCGCTCAGATAGCAGGAGAAACCGGCCTTGACTTTGTGGATAGGCTATTTTTCTAAAAATGGTTCACAATTAGTTCTTTCTTCTACATATGAAAAACAAAACAGAAAGTCAAATATTCATGGGGCCAGGAGGTAGAACAGCAGTTAGGGTGCAGGCCTGACAAGTACAGCACTACGTGGTTCCTCAAGCATCACCAAGCACAACTGGGTCCCCAGCACTGCCAAGACCCTGTGAGTATCCCCAGCACCATGGGGTCTGAGTAGCACTACATCCTTGGGTGCTTGCATTGAACTGTCTGCCTGGTTGGTCATCAAGAATTGATGAGCACTTGGGAGGCCCTTCCTACAATGGCCCTCAAAAAAGAAAAAAGTCATAGCACATCAAATTTCTGATCTTGTGAGTATTGAAATTATAGCTGAGGATGAGATTAAAGGCTAGACAGTGAGTTTATTTATTTTTAATTTTTTATTTTACCACCGTGAGATATACAATTACAAAGGTGTTCAAAATTGGTTCTCAGTGATACAGTGTTCCAGCACCCATCCCTCCACCAGTGCCCCATTCCCACCACCAATGCCCCCACATTCCCTCCCACTCATCCCCAGTCTGCCTCTATAGCAGGCAGTTTTTTCTTTTCCTCTCTTTTCTCTCTCTCTTAGACAGTGAATTTAAAGGCAAATATTAAATATATTATGTATATGGATATGGCAAAACCTTGAAGTTTAGCATAGGAGCAACTGAGGCCAGGAAGACCTACCCTGAGCACTGTGGGCCTCATCACAGTCCACTAAGGCAATGCCCACCTCTGGTACCCTGTAATGCTCCAAGTAGCTAAGGCTATGCACGATCACACAGTGGTTGCCTTTCTGTGGCACAGCCCACCCACCAGAGCAGGTCTGGGGACATCTGTCTGTCCGAAGGCCACTGAGTTGTTCTGTGTTCTTTCTATTTTGGAGAACTGAGAAGAAGATGGCAGTGATCGGTTCCCCAAGAGCCCAGGGCAGCTGACTCCATCACGGGCTGCTGACCTGGAGGCATTTCAACAGCAGGACAAACCTCGTGACTCCGAGTAGCTGCCCAGTCCCTCAGGCCCCATGAGTGCTGCTGTCCAGTGAGTCGGGCCTGAAAGTTCTCTCTGGCGAGAGGGATTCCGAGGGAAGGGGCTGCTCTATCTGCAGTTTGCTTTGCTTTCAAGCAGCATCATTTACTGACAAGCCCAACCTTTTTCCTGGAAAGAATGAGATGACTTGCCAAAAAAAAAAAAAAAAAGTACACACAGTAAGCTAAAACTCTAACTGGCGGACAGAGAAATAGAGGCTACACAGCCAGTGGGGATAAGAAAGGGAATGGAGCCAAGCATGGGGACTGTCCTCAGCAGGAAGGAAGTAGTGAGGTTCTCAGGATCTGAGCAGCCAGAGAAAAATGACAGCTGCGACTTACGGGGCTCACCTGGGTTCCAGTGTTTTGTTTTGTTTTTTCAGACATGAGAACACAGGGCCAGGCAGGGGCAGAGCACAGACCTGGTGTGTGAGAGGTTCTGGGTTCAAGCACCGCATGGGCCCCCGAGCTTCGCTGGGCATGTCCCCTAAAAGTTTGATAACTAGAGAGCACAGACAAACTGCTGCTGCAGGGAAGAGGCCACAGCTGCATATGTTGAGCTCACTGGGTGGGCGATGGGTCCATCCGCACACACGGCGGCTTCATGCCTGTCTGTGCCTGCCCACCCTCAGCACAGGGGATGGCTTCGGGCCAAGGCAAATGGTGAGACAAGACTGTGTCCTTACAGTAGAAACAAGGGCCAGGGCCAGGAGGTTGGAAGCTTGCCACAAGTGGGATGGTATGGCAGAGGGCAGTTAGGATAGAGAAGTCCTTTGTGTGAGTCCTTATGTCCAGGCCCAGTACTACCTTCATTTATTTTTTAGGGACCACTACCAGTAGTGGTCAGGGCTTACTCTTGGAGAAGTCCCCAGGGATCACTACTGATCCCTGGTTGGGGGACTGTGTGGTACAGGGGATTGTACACATATTCATTCATAGCTATGACATTCATAGCTGGAGATGATCACTCTGAGCAAGAACTGAGGGCTGAAAGGATGTAAAGGGATATATATGATAACCTTCCAGTACCTGTCCTGCAAACCGTAACGCCCAAAATGAGAGAAAGAGAGAGAGTGAGTGAGAGAGAGAAAGAGAGAGAGGAAAAGTGCCTGACATAGAGGCACTTTGTGTACGGGCTGGCAGGACAAAAACTGGGGACATTGGTGGTGGGAAATGTGCACTGGTGAAGGCATGGGTGTTGGAACACTGCATGACTGAAATCGATCATGAACAACTTTGCAACTCATTGATTTAATTAAAAAAAATACTGTATCCCTCTCAGTCATCAGCTTAACTCAAGGGAAGATTTTAGGGGCCTTGCCAGGAGTTCAGAGGACACCTCTA
The DNA here is from genome assembly GCA_021461705.1 of Cryptotis parvus. Taxonomy (NCBI): domain Eukaryota; kingdom Metazoa; phylum Chordata; class Mammalia; order Eulipotyphla; family Soricidae; genus Cryptotis; species Cryptotis parvus. The sequence goes on from JAJIBD010010485.1 coordinate 19,800, forward strand.
TAGCCGGGCTTCTAAGCAAACTCTTCCTCATCTCCAACTCCAGGGAAGTCCTCCAGGTCATTGGGTGCTGGTGGGTGACTGAGCGCTGAGCCGGAAGCAGGCTGGGAACTGGCTGCTTAACCTGGAGGCAAAACATAAAATGAAAACTCCTGAACATGAAGAACTGAACTGGAGAGACCATTCCAGCAGGCTGGAGCATGTGCTCTGTGGGAAGGAGCCCTGGACCTGACCCCTGACGCTGCCTGGTCCCCAAGCATTGTCAGGACTGAGCCCGAGCACACAGTTGGGAGTAGTTCCTGACCATAGAGGGGTGCGCCACCCAAAATACAGCTTTTCCCAAAATTGATAACTTCTAGGGACACTTGCTTAAGTCCAGAGCAACGGTCTTATAGGAGGAGGCCCTGAGTTCAATCCCCAGCACTGCATGACCCAAACCGAGGAGATAGTACAAGGGTTTTAAGGACGTTGGCTTGCATGCAATTGACCCCAGTTCTATCCCTAGCAGTGCATATGGATCTCTGATTCCTCCAGGTGTGACCCCTATGCTTGATAATAACAGTAAAGTCAAAAGATAGAAAAATATACAGGAAGAGGATAAGACAAAATATCAGCCATGATGGAATACAGGTGATAAAAATTCAGGGAACTGCTATACTATTCTGTGTTTTTGGTTTAGTTGTTTTTGGGGGCCACACCCAGTGATGCTCAGGGGTTACTCCTGGCTCTTCACTCAGAAGTTACTCCTGGTAGTGCTCGGGGACCATATAGGATGCGGGATCAAACCCATGTCAGCCGAGTGTGCAAGACAAGTGCACACCCTACCCACTGTACTATCTTCCTGGCCTTATACTATTCCATTTCCATTTATGTCGAAGACTTCCATAATAACTCCATAGAGGGGTCAGAGCGATAGTATAGCAGGTAGGGTATTTGTTTTGCACACGGCTGACCTGAGTTCAATCTCTGGCATCCCATATGGTCCCCCAGCACCTCCAGGAGTAATTCCTGAGAATCACCAGGTGTGCCCCCAAAAGAAAGCCAAAAAAATAATAACTCTATAGAGGTGTGTGTGTGTGTGTGTGTGTGTGTGTGTGTTTGTGTAGAGCCTCTTTTGTCAGAAAGCCCTTGTCTTCCTCCTCTTCCTTCTTCTCTCCCCTCTGTGTGTCGTTTCCGATTGCCCCTTTCACTGCTGCCTCTGAGGAGCGTTCTCGTTAGACTTCAGCCGTTTGGAAGGATGTTCCCCCATCCAGAGCCTATTTTCATGCATCTTTCTCCTTCAAATTCCATCAAGGCTGGAGTCCGGTGTGAGCTGGCTGGGGAACCCACCTCCCGGTGGGTCCTGCTGCCATCTGGGGGACAATGGCCCCATTGGCTCGCACCCTCCGGGTGCAGCCCCAGCTGCCTCTCCCACCCCGCGCCTCAGCCCCACTGCCCTGGTTCACTCTTTCGGAAATCCAATTCCCACGTGTTCCACGCAGACACCACCTCACAGCTGTGGCCCCTGCCTGCCACCACCCACCCCGCCGGGGCTTTCAATGTCCCTTTCACGGGCGCCCAGGGCTGCTGCCAGCAAAGTCCACTTCCTCAGCGAGGCCCCCTTTCATGATGTCACTCTCCTCTGGCCTTGCGTGTCATGCCAATTCCTCGCCCGCTCAGTGAAAGGACTCGGGGGCACAGGAATTGAATCAATGAGGCCCTTTTTCGTCCTGAACATCAGTAAACAGCACCCATGAGTTCAGTGAGTTCAGACTCGCAGTTATTTCCCTGCTTGCTGCTCTCTCTTACCCAGCATTAGAGCCTGCTCAAACGCCTCTTGTTATCTCCAGCTAATGAAGAATATCGCTCTTTTTCTTGGTTTTGAGCACACGCCAGAACATTGGCCTGAAGGATCATGCAACACTGCAGAGCCTCGAATACAAAAATCTTCAGCCTTCCCTGTTGTACAGCTCACTGACTTTCTCCTCTCCTTTGATTTCCCCTTCATGGAATTATCCTGCTCACGGTATTTTTATCTGCTTGACCATGCAAGTGTAATCATTTTCTTTTGTAAAGAAGACTCACAAAGACAAGCCAAACCTTTTATAGTCATTAACTTACAAGTAGTGTAATTAGCCATGTAAAGGTTTGGCTGATCTGTAACTTATTTATAGTTGTACCTTCCTTCATCAAAATGTGCCCTTCTCACCTCTTTTTTGTTTATTTCACTCTTGGTGTCCTGACCCAGGAAGGATATTTCACAGTGCATTTACTGGCACCAGCAAAGAATATGACCTTTAACACTTTTCATTAAAAAGAGATTATGGCATGGGAGATAATAGTTTATGACTGGAGAGAGAATACAGTGTGTAGGGGGCTTGTCTTGCATGCGGCCAACTCAGGTTTAATCCCTGACACTCAATATGGTACCCCAAACCCACTAGGAGTGATCCTTGAGCACTGAGGGGTGTGACCTCCAAACCAAAAAATAATAATAATAATAAATTAAAATAGCCTGTACTCCAGACCCAGAGAGATAGGATAGTGGGCAAGCCCTTCCCTTTCATGCAGCCCACCTGAGTTCAATCCCCTGTACCACATACAGTCCCCAATCACTGCCAGGAGTGATCCCTGGGGACTTCTCCAAGAGTAAGCCCTGACCACTACTGACTGTGGCCCCCTAAAAATAAACAAAGATAGTACTGGTCCTGGACACAAGGACTCAGATTCGACCCCCCAGTACTACCTGGTCCCCTGAGCATTGCTTAGTGCAGTCTTGGGGCTCCTGAGCACCTTCCGGATGACCCACGTGTCCCCCAGCACTGCAGGACCAGAGCAGCACCACATCCTCAACAGCCTGGATGTCCCAGTGTAGCTGGGAGGAGCCTCGAGTCCCCTGAGCATCTCTTGGAAGCCCCTTCACACAAAAGCAGCAGTGAGAATAGTAGCCGGAATGCAAAACCACAGGGCTGGAGAGATGCTCATCAGGCTAAGCACACGGTGTGCATGCAGGAGGCTCAGGGGTTTGATCCTCAGCACTGCCAGGAGGATCCCCTGAGCACTAAGCTGGAATAGCACCTGAGCTCTATGGGGTATCACCCAAAAAACAAGATAGAGTGCCCTTGAACAGGGGCCACAGAGATATGACAGGGATAAAGTACTTGCCTTGCATGCAGCCAACCTGGGTTTGAGCTCCAGCACTAAATATGATCTCCAGCACTGCCGGGAGTAATCCCTGACCACAGGACAAGGAGTAAGCCCTGAGCACCACCTGGTGTAACACACTCACACTCACACACACACACACAAAACTACAGAAGAAACATTACAGAGAAATGACATTTAAGACCAAACGATTCTTATACTGTCCCTATAATACACAATGCCAGGCCAGATCTATAGCACAGCGGGTAAGGTCCCTTTCTTGCATGCAGCCGACCTGGGTTCAATCCTCAGCACCCCATATGGTCCACAGAGCCCCACTAGGAATTTCCTGAGCGCAGAACCAGGAATAAACCCTGAACACCACTAGGTGTGGCTACAAACAAAACCAAAAACTATTTGGTGCCTCCATAGTTTTTAAAAGTTGCTAGATTTTGCACTAGGTTGTGAATAAGGAGACTGCAGCTGAGTGGCACACGTCACACAGCCTCATCAGATGCTGCCGACACCTGCAGGGCGGTGACAAGAAGAATCTGTGGGTACTTCTGAAACCTGACCACAGGGGCCCCACGCCCATGTTAGTACTTACCAGCAATGGGACTTCAGGGAAATCACTTCACTGCTCCATGCCTTAGTCTCCTCAATTCAAAACCTGGACAGTCAGAGAATCTACCACCCGAGTTTTGTGGTGAGGAAGTAAAAGCACATGGGATACTCCTCATCAAATCCATTGTACCCCCAGGGATGGATGGTAACTCTATGGGCCCAGCCCCTCCTCTCTGTCCCCTCCTCCTGCAAGGCTGCAGAGGCTCTCGCCCACCCTCACCCCTGCACCCCACCTGTGCCAGCTGAAACCCCCAGGCATGCTTCATTCTTTTCATTAAGTCTGCTGCTCCCCAGGGTTTGAAAGCGAGCTTGCTGTGACATGATGGATTTGTAAGTTGTCACTTAAAAGGCAGGAATGATCAGAAACAACCCCAGGTCACAACATGAAGTGGATCTTGTTTTCAAGATGCTTGTTAAACTTATTTTTTTTTAAATCAAGTGGGGAGAATTCATTTTTTTTTTGGGTTACACCTGGGGATGCTCAGCAGTTACTCCTGACTCTGTGCTCAGGAATTACACCTGGCAGTGCTCAGGGGACCATATGTAATGCTATGCATGCAAGGCAAACACCCTACCTGCTATACTATTGCTCTGGCCCCAGAATTCATTTTGTTGCTTGGTTTGAGGTACAGTCTCATCCTTAGACTTCACTTAATTCTGCTCCCTTGTATACAGCCAACCCAGGTTCGATTCCTGGCATCCCATAAAGCCCCTTGAGCACCACCAGGAGTAATCCCGGAGTGCAGAATCAGGAGTAAGCCCTGAGAATTGCCAGATATGGTCCACAAAATTAATTAATTAATTAAAGGAGGGGGGGGAAAGTCTGTGCTTCGAGGCAGGGGTTCTGCTTCTCTTGACCCTGTGCTCACCTGGTGAACATATGTAACCCCTCTCCCAACCCAGACACCCAGGTGCTTCCAGCAGCCTCTAACCTGCTCTCAGCCCCTGGATATTTCAAGGGGGCCACAGGTGAAAATCACCAACCAGTAGGACAAGGATAGGGGTCACAGGAGATGTAAGGTTGAGAAACACTGGTATAAATAACCCAAAGAAAGAGGTTTTCTTGGGATATAAGTGAGCTAGAAATAACAGTAGAGCTTCCCTTAATACTATATACAAATTGAACTCCAGATACATTAACGCAAAATCCAAAACTAAATCTAAGGTATTAAACCCTCAAGTGCATAGATGACTTGGGCCATTCCTTTTCCTTTTCTTTCTTTTATTTATTTTTGTTGGCAGCATGGGGTTGGAAACACACCCAACTATGCTTTTGTTCAGGGCTTACTCCTGGCTCTGCATTCAGGGATCACTCCTGCCAGTGCTCAGGGACCATATGTGGTGCCAGACATCCAATCTGAGTCAGCTACATGTAAGGCAAACATCTTACCCAATGTACTATATTGCTCTGATTCCAACATACTGTTTTATAAGCGAGGGCCATGTTCACTTGCTCACATAAGGCATGTGACTGCCTTCTCTCCACAGGACAGAGCTGAGCTCTGCAACAGAGCATTTCAGCTCACAGAGCCTCAATTATACTCTCAGACCCTCAGCTGAAAGTTTGCCAAGTGGTGACCCTTTAGAATGGGAATCATCCAATCCGTCCATTACCTCCCTGAACACTTACCTCAGCATTTACATCATTTTGGACACTGTTGATAGCATCCTGTGCCACTGCTTGGGCTTGTCATTTTCACATGATGAGTGACGAGACACCCAGAGGTTGAGCTGGCCATGAGTCACGGCTCAGCAGGGTTTTCTCACAGCCCTGTTTCTCTCTGCGACTGTCTCCAAGGTTGGAAAAATGGCAGCAACTTGGGCAAAGATCTCCACCTAGTTTAATTCCCACTTACGGGGGAGAAAATATTTCCAGGTGCTCTTAGCAGACTCGCTTCAAAGAGTCAGAGTTGGTGGCATGTTCACTTAGTCCAGGGGCCATGCCCCTTTCCTAGAAAACAAAGGTCACCCAAAACTTAAACAGCATCAGGGAGGGTGCAATAGAAACGTGCTCTGTGTGTGTGTGTGTGTGTGTGTGTGTGTGTGTGTGGCTGGGAACCAAACCGTGATACTGCATACCACAAGCACTGAGCCACATCTCAGGTCCTGTGAACTAACGGGAGTTGAACCAAGGAATAGTTTCATTTCAAGTTTTCATTAAGACTGATAACTTTTGGTCAGAGTAATAATAGTGCAGTGGATAGGGCACTTGCCTTGCATGTGGCCAACCTGAGTTGGATCCCTGGCACTCCACATGATCTCCAAGGCCATCAGGAGTGATCTCTGAGTACAGAGCCAGGGAGTAAGCCCTGAGCAATGCCAGGGGTGACTAAAATAAATGCAAAAAAAACGACTGATAACTTTTTTTTTTTTTTTTTTACTTTTTGGTTCACACCTGCCTATGCTCAGGAGTTACTCCTGTTTCAGCACTTAGGAATTACTCCTGACGTTGCTTGGGGGAACCATATGGGATGCCGAGGATCAAACCTGGGTCAGCCAAGTGCAAGGCAAATTCCCTACCCTCTGTACTAACACTGCACCACGATAACATTTTTTCAGTGGTAAGAATCAAGCCCAGGGCTTCACACATGCAAGGCAAGTGCTTAGCTTAGCTTATATGCACTACCTGACTGATAACTTATTTATATTTAGCAAGGGATGTCTTTGGGCTACACTTCTCAGTGCTCAGGAATCACCACAAGCAATGCTCAGAGGACATTTTCTGTGCTCTAATAGAAACGCTCTGCGTGCAAGGCAAACACCTTAGCCCCTGTACTATATCTCTGGCCTGATAACTAATTTTTGTCCTTTTTAGAGGGTTCACAGCCAGCGGTGCTCAGGGATTACTCCTCCCTCTGTGCTCAGGCATCTCTTTGGCAGGCGTGGGTACCGCATGAAGTACTGGGGATTGAACCTGTGTCAGCCACATGGAAGGCTAGTGCCCTCCCTACTGTACTATCCCTCTAAACCTATCGAAGTGGCAGATAGCTTCAGAAGATTTCAAGCTACTGAAGTACCAAAGTTAACTGAGTAGCTTTGAAGAGTTCTCCTTGACCCCCTTTTTTATCTTTTATTTTTCTTTGTTTTTTGTTTGTTTTGGTTTGGTTTTGGGGGCTTTACCCACTGGTGCTCAGGACTTACTTCTGGCTCCATGCTCAGGGATTATGCCCTAAGGGGCTCAGGGAACCATATGGGGTGCCAGGAATCAAACCCTGGTTCATTGCATGAAAGGCAAATGCCTTCCCCACTGTACTATCACTCCAGCCCCACTGATTGGTCCTTTCTTTTTCCAGATTCTGTGTTCCACAGTGAGAATCTCTCTTGCTGCTGCAGAGTCACATAGCCGAGGCCATAAGTTCAGTAGTATCCCAGGGTAAGACCAGTTGTTGTCAACAATTCATATTCATGATGCCTGGCTCATCAGAACCACTGGAACGATATGCCATAGTAAAACGAGCTATCAGATAGAACTGCAGTAATGACTTCTAACTGCTGCGTATAGAAGAGAAAGACGGGGGGGTGTACGCTCGGGTTCTGAGGACACCTGAGACCAGCAGCCAGCATGTGATTCCCACCTCCTGAGTCAGTGCCTGGCTCCTGAGCAAGCCTTGACAGATGGGCCCTTTGATTCTCCAGACACTCAGCTCCCACTGTGTGCTTATGAATGTGCTTGCTGGAGAGAGCACGTTGAAGACTTGGTTGAGCAAGGCCTAGCCAGAAACAGACATAAGATAGCTAATTTTACACTTAGAAATCTCAAAATGCCAAGTCTTTAATAAAAGGATATGGTGGCTTTCTGTCCTTTTTTCAAACATTTTGTTGTCTACCTGCTCCATAGCCCAGTGTTTCCCACCTTTTTTTAAAGTCCCACCTGCCATTAAGACTCAGAAAAGCGGGGTCAGGGGCCGGAGCGATAGCCCAGCGGGTAGGGGCGTTTGCCTTGCATGCGGCCAGCCTGTGCCGGCCCGGGTTCGATCCCGGATCCCATATGGTCCCCCCGAGCATCGCCAGGAGTAATTCCTGAGTGCAGAGCCAGGAGAAACCCCTGAGCATCGCCGGGTGTGACCCAAAAAGCAAAAAAAAAAAAAAAAAAAAGAAAAAGCGGGGTCAGAAAGATATTACAGAGGTAAGGTGCTTGCCTTGCACCTGGCCAACTCAGGTTCAATCCCTGGCACTTCACTGTGTCCCCAGGATCTCTGAGAACAAAGTTAGGAATAAACCCTGAGCACTGCCACATGTGACCTAAAAACAAACCAGAAAAGGAGAACAGAGACTCGGAAAAGCCCTGAGTGAGTCCACACAGTGTAATATGGGGTAGGAGCTTAGTAAATAAAACACTTGTTTTCACAAAGGCAACTGCCTTGACAGTTTAGAGTGTAACCCAGACACTGATTGCTTGTGATGTCAGACGGGGAGAAGTTGGTCCCAAGGACACAAGGTCTGGATACCTGCCAGAATTCAGAGGCCTAGGTTTAATCTCCAGAACCACAGGATTTCCTGAGGACCACCTGGAAATAACCCCCCAAACAGTTGACAAAGACCACAAAAAATTGAATCTATGCTTTTATTTTATTTATTATTATTATTTTTTTTGCTCAGGAATTACTCCTGGCGGTGCTCAGGGGACCATATGGGATGCCGGGATCGAACCTGGGTTGGCCGCGTGCAAGGCAAACGCCCTACCTGCTGTGCTATCTCTCTGGCCCCCTTAAAATCTATGCTTTTAAGCTTCAGTGCAGCGCCACCTCCCAGGATGGTGACTCGGTTGAAAGCATGTGCCAGGCCTGCGCGAGACCTGGATCCATTCCCTGCATCACAAAACAGGCAACAAAGTGTCAGTGACTGCCATGAGCTGTCATTGAGACAAACTTCTCCCAGAAATTCATTTACGGATATGGAACATTCAAACACCTAACTCTTTCCCCCAAAGTATTTGTTTGCTATTGCTGTTATCAGTCATTTCATGCAAAGTTTTCATGAAAGCGTACTATTGAGTGGTGAAGCCATACCTTAAGGGTAAAGCCAATTCAGTTGGGCCTACAACTAGTAGGGCATTTGTGACTGGCCTGGGTTGGTCCCAAACTCAGACTTGGGGACCATACCATATGGTCCCAGCCCATACGGTCTCCAAGCCCACCAGGAGTGATCCCTGAATGCAAAGCCAGAAGAAACTCCTGAGCATTGCCAGGTGTGTACCCCACCAAGCCCCCTCCCTATAAAAGCCAGCTCAGACCAGATCATGGCAATGAAGTAAAGACTGCAATAGAGTAAGTCACACAAATTTTTTCAGTTTCCCAAGGGATGTAAGTAACTTGCACATTTTACTATAGACTACTAAGTGTACAAAGTATCGCATCTTTTAAAATGATGTAGGTACTTTAAGTTAATAGAAACTTTGTCATTGGTCATGGTCATAACTTAGTGATAGAGCTTCTTCCTTGTATGTGTGAAGGCCTGGGACCAACCCCCAACACACACACATACACACACACACACTCACACTTAGGGGTAGGGCGTTTGCCTTGCACGCGGCCGGCCTATGCTGGCCCGGGTTTGATCCCCGGCATCCCATATGGTCCCCGAGCACCGCCAGGAGTAATTCCTGAGTGCAGAGCCAGGAGTAATCCCTGAGCATTGCCAGGTGTGACCCAAAAAGCAAAAAAAAAAAAAAAAAAAAAACCACCAAAAAACAATAACTCACATCCTTCAGACCAACTTCGTGTGAGACTTTAATGAGTCATAAATAACCTATTAGGTAGGCTCATGGTGCTTATGGATCAGGGTGAAGGTTGGTGAAGACCAAGGTGCTATGACTTCCTTAAACCAGAGACAGCAATGGCGGGGGGAAGAGAAGGTGACTGACTCAGCAGTAGAGGTCTGGGTTTGGTCTTCAGTACCCAGCTCCCACCAACAGGACTGTCAAGCTCACTCCCTCAGTGGTTCCCCCTCATGACCGATTTCTCTGCGACACCCCAACTGTCTGATAGGATTTTACCCACAGGAGAACTTCCTTCCAAATTAGAATCAATCTTCTCAGAGCCTACCACTGCTGGACTAACTCCATTTATGTCAAATTCTAAAGCCTCTGTTGTCACTTAGACCATCTTCACAGTATCTTCACCAGCAGAAGCTTCCATCTCAAGAAACTCCTTTTTCAGGGCATGCGTGAAGAGCAACGTCTCATCCATTCAATCTGTACCTTGTGAGGGCAGCTCTGCCCACAACTTCAGGCCCTAGTCTTAGTTATGATTCTCTCTCCATTTCCACCCCACCTGCAGTTACTTCCAAAATAATTATAAAACTATCATCAAAGATCACTGATCACAGATCACCCTAGCAGAGGTAATAAGAGTGAAAAGTTTGAAATATTATGAGAATAACTAGATGAAACCCAGAAGCATGAAGTCAGTGAGGACTCTCAGATAGATGCTGTCCCATAGACTTGCTCGGCACAGGTTTGCCATAAACTTTTATACATTTATAAAAAGCCTGGTGTTGGCGGAGCCATAGTACAGTGAGTATGGCATTTGCCTTGCACACAGTCAACCCAGGTTTGATCCTGGGCATCCCATAGGGTCCTCTGAGCCCACCAGGAAATATACTTGATCACAGAATCAAAACAACAAGCAAAAAACCCTGGGGTCTGGAACACACCATCAAACAAGGTCTGCTCATAAAGATGAGCTTTAGAAGTCACATGATTAATAAAAAGGCAAATAAATGCACAGGAAGTTACTGCCCAGCTGGGGGTGTCGTGCAGGGGTGGGGCACATGGTTTGCATGTACAGAGCTGATCTGATTCCCAGAAGCCCCTCTTCCTCCCAGAAAAAACCTGTACATGGAAAGATCTCATTTGTGTGGGACATAAAGAAACAAATTAAAAGAACAGAACAGGGGGCCGGAGCAATGGAGCAATAGCCCAGCGGGTAGGGCGTTTTGCCTTGCACGCGCGGCTGGCTGCCGGCCCAGGTTTGATCCCCAGCATCCCATATGGTCCCCGAGCACCACCAGGAGTAATTCCCGAGTGTAGAGCCAGGAGTAACCCCTGAGCATTGCCGGGTGTGACCCAAAAAAGCAAAAAAAAAAAAAAAAAAAAAAGAACAAAGTAACCCAAAGCTAGTCCTTAGATTCAGACCATGGACTGAGGCTGCCAGAGGGCGATCCCAGGAAACAAAGTTACAAGGGACATAATGGCTGTAAGAAACAGCTGTGAAGGGGTAGTGGCACTTTAGTGGCAGTGGAATGTAAAAAACTTTCTTTCCAAAGGTGTGCAAGGACTCCTGAAATAGATACAACGATGAAGCCAATGTTACCCAAAAAATAAATATTTAAAAGAAAATTACTGATCTAACCTAGTGAAGTAAGAGAATAAATGTAAAGAGAACAACATGGAAAGTTGTGGAATGCTACCTCTCATTAAAACTGTTTTGCAGAGGTGGGAGCAATAGTAGATTCGGTAAGACACTTACCTTACTCCCAGCTGACCAGGGTTCAATACCCAGCATCCCATATGGTCCCCCAAATCTTACCAGGAATAATTCCTGAGCACAGAGCCAGGAGTAAGCTCAAAATGTGGGTCCAAAACAAACAAAAAGACTGATTTGCTATATCAAAGAAACGTATGTCATTGCACATGTTAATTGAGGCATATGTCTCGCTACATTTATAGAAATATTTCTTATGACGTATTCTAAACATTTTTGGAATTTCTGTGATGTATTCTATTGGGGGCATGTATTCTAAAATCAGAGTAAGCTTGCTTTTCCTTGCTTTTTCTTACTCCTGGAGAAAGTCAGGACTTGCTTACTGGCTCTGTGCTCAGGCATCAGTCCTGGGAGTGCTTGGGGACCATATGGGGTGCTGGGGATAAACTCAGGCTGGCCATGTGGAAGGAAGTTGCCCTATCTACTCTCACTCTTTCGCTCTCACTCTCTCTCAACCATATGCTTGTTATTTTTAAGTGAATACAGTTTAAATTCCTTTTATACGTTGTATGTGAGAATTGGAATAGCAATTTCTAACTTAAGGCTTCCAAACCTCAATCAACAAGAGCCTTGCCCTAGACTAAGAGTTTGTGTATGTTCCTCTTTAATTCGTGCCTTCTGCAATTTAATGAACTGTAAGTGTTGAAAAGTTAATGAGAGAAGTGATGCCCTAGAAGGGAAGTAATAGCACATATGTGGCAATCCTACTCAAATGTACAATCTAAATGTAAGCATAAGGGAAGCATCAGACAACCGCCAAAAGAACTTTCTGCATGACGCAGCTGTAAGAAAAGATGAAATCCTGCAGTTGCTGCACTGTGGCTTGAGCTGCAGGACACTGGGTTAAGCAAAATGGTTCAGAGGGAAAAGGCAAATATTGGATGGTCTCATTCATCTGTGGAATTCAGAGAAACATAAGGAGGTGTTAGGTTGTATGGAACAGTGATAACTCCTCGGTCTTAGGTTACAAACCTGGTTAATAAGTAGCACGGGGAGGCTGAATTGGGGGAAACAAAGATTGCACTAGAGATGGTGTAAAGATAGTGGTGGACAGTAGTTTGGTGGTGGGAGTGTGCAGTGACTTTATACACTAACACCATAAACTTTAATACAATTATAGCAACCATGTTGCCTGTGCTCTAATTAACATTAAAATAATAAACTAAAAGAAGGGCTTTCTATTGAAAGCTGCTTTACTTTTTAAAACTATATGATCATGAAAAGTAAAGTAGGTGAGGGCGTGTTAAGAGAGTGGAAAGGCCATGAAAGGCAGCACGTGATCTTGGATTAAGCCGGAGCTGGAAGGGAACTTGCCCTAAGTGGCATTTTTAGGGAAATTTTGAAAATAGCTTTAGGGATTAAGAAGTACTAATGCGGGGGGGGAGGGGTGAGGTACATTGGTGGTGGAAATGGGGCACTGGTGGAGGGATGGGTGCTGGTATACTGTATTACAAGAACCAATTATGAACACCTTTGTAATTGTATGTTTCACGGTGGTATAATAAAAAATTAAAAAAAATACATCAATGAATGTGAAAAAAAAAGAAGTACTAATGCTAATTTCCCAATTTTAATCATTCTGATTGTTCTTGTGGTAACAGAATGCCCTTTATCTTAGGACATACCTGCTGGAGAAAATAAGAGAAAGAAGAAGAAATTGGTTAAGTGCACAAAGAAGCACTAACATATTCCTGCACACACCCACACCCGTAGAATTCAAGTGTCTGTAAACTAGATTGGGTGCAAATGTGGCAAAATGTTCCAATAGCACTTATGGATAGAGAGCATGCCAGAGTTTTGGACTATTCCCGTAACTCTGGTATGTCTGGAATCACTTCAAAATAAGATTAAAATGAAAAACATTTTGGGAGAACGTGACTTACACTTCTCAAAATCTGCCGCCTTGAGAGAGTTCAGTCTTGGCCAACATGGAGCCATTACCTGGAGCAACGTGCTGATGACTAAGTTGAGATGAAAACATTTTACAACTGTGTTTTGCAAGATTTCCACTTTGAAAAGAAGTCTGAGACGGACAGTCGGGGTGTGTGGGGCGCAATCATTAAATCATTTATGTGTAATGGGAGTCTGGACATTTCCTCTTCTTTACCTCCACTCCTGGGAAACTGGTCAGTGACCCAAACAGCAACCCTGCATGAAAGCACACTCCTTCTTACTCACACTCCACCGCCCCCTCAACCACACACAGGGCGCTGAGGTGGGGGAAGGTTATATCACCGTGTCACCGTCACAGCTTGCAAACCCCTGTGTGCCTCCAGCCTCCTCTCTCCTCTGCAACATGACCCCATGATTTCCTCTGCTGAAAGCAGTACAGCCTTAAGGACCCCGTTCCCGACCCTCCAGAGCTGGGCTGTCCAGCCCTTCCCACAGTCCCAGGTCAGTCCACACCTGTGCTGTGCTGGATGAAGCTGACCTACACTGTAAGTGCCAGCCACACACCACGCCAGGATTCAAAGGCTTTGCATGAAAAAGGGAATGTGAAAGAGATCCTGAGTGGTGCTCTGTGTTGATGACATGTTAGGATGTTAACCAGCGTGCTGGAGTGATAGTACAGTGCAGAGTGTGTTTGCTTTGAACACGGCCAACCTGAGTTCAATTCCCAGCACTTCAGAAGTAATCCCTGAGAAGAGAAAAGAAGCTGAAGGAAGCCCTGGCACCGCCAGGTGTGCCCCCCAAAAAATGTTAATCAGATGGAGATAAATCAGATTGAGTGTAGTAGAAAAATAAGTTCCAGGGGCTGGAACAATAGTACAGCAGGTAGTCAACCTGGGTTCTATCCCCAGTGTCCCACATGATTCCCCGAGCACTGCTAGGAGTAATTCCTGAGTGCAGAGCCAGGAGTAACCCCTGAGCATTGCTGGGTGTGACCCCAAAAAATCAAAAGTAAAATGAAATAAGATAAAATTAGTTCCAGGGCCAGGAGATTCAGATGCTCACCTTGCACGCAGGTGACCTGGGTTAGATCCACAGCACGCTGAGCTTTGCAGGGTGTGGCTATAGAGGCCCCCAAGCAGCTCCTGGGTAGCCCCAGGTCATCCCGAGCACCACAAGGCCGACCAGTGCTGCATCCTCAGGCCCTGATCACTGCCCAGTTGGAGGATAGTCCCGGGGGGGTGGGGGACCCACACATCCCCGAAATATCACTAACAACAATTTCATACATCCCCGAAATATCACTAACAACAATTTCAACTGTTTCTTTTTACTTTTTGCTAATAAGGATACCCCCAAAACTTAAATTATTTATTTGGCTTAGCAGGGAGCACACACTTGCCTGCCGGGAAGTGCATGGGCCGCCAGCATTGTGGGGAACAGCCCGTGAGCACTGCTGAGGTGCTCCTCAAAAGCACCTTATGTGGCTCACATGATACGCATGGAGGACAGTGCTGCCCAATGGCCAGAACAGCCTCTTCTTTGGTGTCCTCTCTGTGCATCCCAATGTATTTCTTGGGGTGGGGAAGGTTGTGTTTGGGCTAAATCCTATGCTCAGAGCTTACCCTGACTCTGTGCTCTGGGATCTCTCCTGGGTGTGCTCAAGGGATCACATACAATGCAAGGATTGAAATAAGGTCAGTCACATGCGAAACAAGTGCCCTGCCCATTGTCCATCTCTCTGACCCCCTCTGCCCTGCCTCTGTGCACAGTTCCCACCAGGCTGCTAACTCCTGCTGCACGAGAAACCCCACAAAACTGGAGCTTTTGATTCCTTTTTTTTAAATTCCCTTTTTTGTTCTCAGCTTCTAGCATTAATCCTGTTACACCTGACAAATGTGACCATAAAATTCATTGTTTATGTTTATTCTTTTTCAAAAGAATCAAAGTAAGGGTCCAGAGATATGACACAAATATTAAGTATGTGTAGCTCTGCATTCCATTCCCTTGTACTCCCCCAAAACCCCTAGGAATGGCCCTGGTGGTCCCAGATCACTTCTACAAGTGCCCCCACCCCCACCCGAAAGCAATAGCAGCACAAAGAATCAAGGTGAAATTCACATAGCATAATTTCAACCACTGTAAAAATTGAACACAGCAGCATGATTTAGTATATTTGTAGTATTGTGCAATGACCTCTAGCTGGTTCCGATGATCATCACGCACAGGAAAACCCCCATCCAAAGCATTAAGCAATCCCTTCCTTCCTCCTGTTGCTGTGCAGCCTCTGGCACTCACCAATCTGTTCCTCCCTAGAATGTGTTTAAATTTCATGTAAATGGAATAATATGTTATGTAGCCTTTTGTGTCTGGTTGCCTTTCCTTAGCATGTCTTTGAGGTTCCTCTACATGTTAGCATGCATAAGGACTTCATTCCTTTTGACTGCTTTAAATTTTATTTAATGGGGTGGGGGGCACATCCAGTGGTGCTTAGGGGTTACTCCCTAGCTGGAGCTCAGAGGTCACTCCCAGAAGTGTCAGGGACCCAACATAGACCTCCCACACAGTGCGCCCGTGCCTTCACTGTATCACTGTCTTCCCGCTTTTCTTCGATTTGCTCGAGCAGGCACCAGTAACATCTCCATATATCCTGTCTCATGCAAGTAGAGCCCAAGGGAACCTGCTTGCTCCAGGAACATAAAGAGCCTCAAACCATTCCATCAGGTCATGGGAATGAGGTCTATAATTGTTACTGGTATCTGGCATATCAAATATGACACGGGTAGCTTGCCAGGCTCTGCCGTGTGGGAGAGTATGTTCTTAATGTATTCTTAACAATACATTAAGAAAACCGAAGATAATCTTTAAAAAATGTAACGAGACAGACCGATAGCACAGCAGGTAGTGTTTGCCTTGCTCGCGGCTGACCCAGCTTTGATCCGCAGCATCCCACACAGTCCCCTGAGCACTGCCAGGAGTAATTCCTGAGTGCAGGGCCAGGAAAAAAAAAAAAACCCTGAGGGCCCGGAGATACCCAGCGGGTGGGCGTGCCTTGCACGGCTGGCCTGGCCGGCCTGGGCGATCCCGGCATCCCATATGGTCCCCCGAGCACCGCCAGGAGTGATTCCTGAGTGCAGAGCCAGGAGAAACCCCTGAGCTGCCGGTGTGACCCAAAAAGCAAAAAAAAAAAAAAAAAAAAAACCCTGAACATCGCCAGGTGTGACCATAAAGCTGAAAAAAAAATAGTAACAAAATAAAACAAAAAATTTCATGAGGGTCGAAGTGATACAGCGGGGAGGGTATGTACTTTGCATGCAGCCAACATGGGTTCGATCCCCAGCATCCCATATAGTCTCCCGAGCACTTGTCACCTGCCTTCCTGTTGTTCATGGATTTGCTCCAGCGGGCACCAGTAACATCTCCATGCATCCTATTGTGTGCTAGTGTAGCCCAAGGGCATCTGCTTGCTCCAGGATCGCTAAGTGCCTCAAATCATTCCTTCAGGTCATGGTAATAAGGTCTATAATTGTTACTGGTTTTTGGCATATCAAATACAACACGGGTAGCTTGCCAGGCTCTGCCATGCGGGTGGTATACTCTCAGTAGGAGGCTCTCATCTCGGGTATTGCCAGGAGTAATTCCTGAGTGAAGAGCCAGGAGTAATCTCTGACTCAAGAAGAAAATAAATAATAAATAAATAAAAATTCAAACTCTATTGAGCCCTGGAGCTGGAACGACAGTGCAGTGGCCTTGCACACGGCCGACCTGGGCTCAATCCCGGCATCCCATATGGTTCTCTGAGAGAGCAGAGTCAAGAGTAAGCCCTGAGTGTCACCAGGTGTGACCCAAAAAAGCAAAAAAAAAAAAAACAAAAAACAAACTAATTTAATAACAAAATGCATAACACGTCATCATGGGCCGGAGCGTGCCTTCATTCCATTTATTAAAATTTTTTATTTTTACAATTACAAAGATATACAATTTTAAAAGTTCATATTTGGGTTTTGGTCATACAGTGTTCCAGCACCCATCCCCTCCACCAGTGCCCATCTCCCACCACCAACGCTCCCCGGTTCCCTCCCCATTCCATTTTTTTTTTAATGTTCCTTTTATTCATGCTGTTTCTTCCTACTTGAAACATGCTTCCCAGGTGGGAGCGATAGCACAGCGGGAGGCGATAGCTGCCGGTGGGCATTTGCCTTGCATGCAGCCGGCCCATGCCGGCCGGGTTTGATCCCGGCATCCCATATTGTCCTCTGGGCACCGCCAGGAGTAATTCCTGAGTGCAGAGCCAGAAGAAACCCCTGAGCATTGCCGGGTGTGACCAAAAAAAAAAAAAGAAAAAAGAAACATGCTTTCCAAGAGGGCTCCACAGCTTCTCTGTTCTATTCAGTTCAACTCATAACTCAATAATAAGTGACAGCATACTTTCTCTTTTTTTTTTTTTTGCCTTTTTGGGTCACACCCGGCAATGCTCAGGGGTTACTCCTGGCTCTGCACTCAGGAATTACTCCTGGTGGTGCTCGGGGACCATATGGGATGCCGGGGATCAAACCCAGGCCGGCAGAGGCCGAGGCGGCATGCAAGGCAAATGCCCTACCCGCTGGGCTATCACTCCGGCCCTACTTTCTTTTTTTTAAATTTTTTAATTTTATTTTATTATTTTCCCTCCCAAATATTATTACACCATTTTAGACATACAATTGAAAGATGCTCATGTAGAGTTTTGGTTCTACAGTGTTCCAACACCCATCCCTCCACCCAAACCCATCTCCCATCACCAATGTCCCCATCTCCCTCCCCCTCCTGCACCTCAACTACTTGGCAGATTCTGTATGTCATTTCTCTCCTCTTTATCTCTCCCTCTCGCCAAACTTTCCTGCTCTTCGTGGAATGCAGTGCATTAAAAGACATTACTGTTTCCACTATTTTAAGGGACCGCAGGCCACACAACCTGGGCTCAAACTGGTTTTTGCTCTGTTAATCTGGTTGTGGGGCAGTTTCCCAGCATCTGGACAGCGAAAATGGTGGCTAGTGTGATAGGCGAGTCTCATCCGGCTGCTTCCGGGACCCCCAGAGGTGACGGGCCCACTCCCAAAACCCATCTACCCTCCTGGGGGTCCCCTATTCAGCTGGGCCCGGGCCAGCCGAGTTCCAGCCTCCCCAGCCGCTTGTGAGGCCTCTTCATGTTATGGCCGATGGCCCCGGGCCAGTTGTGGCACTTTCAATCCCAGAAAATAAAGAGGATTTAAAAAATTAGAAAAAAAGGCGGGGAGGCAGCGGGTAGGGCGTTTGCTTTGAGCGTTTCTTTGCATGCAGTGACTGACCCGGTTGCATTCCGGACCCCCTGAGCACCGCCAGAAGTCATTTCTGAGTGCAGAGCTTTAAGTAACCCCTGAAATCGCTGGGTGTGACCCCCAAAAAATTTAAAAAAGGAGAACTAGGGGGCTGAGCGACAGCACAGCGGGAGAGCGTTTGCCTTGCACGCGCCAGACCCGGGTTCTCGATCCTCGGCATCCCATATGGTCCCCGAGCACCGCCAGGAGTAATTCCTGAGTGCAGAGCCAGGGAGTAACCCCTGAGCATCGCCGGGCGTGACCCAAAGAGCAAAAACAAAAACAAAACAAAAAAGAACCGCCAGAAACCAGGGGTGAGGGCGAGGGGTGGGTGCATGCCCCTCCCCCCAGCGCGGGCGCCCAGCACCCGCAGAAGCCCCCCGCCTGCCACGGCCCGCGAGGGGCACGCCGCGGCCGGCGGTCGACAGGATACTTTTTCCATACACTTATCTGCCTCTTCCATCTCCCATAAACTCCTTTTAGCTCTATCAAAGTGGTTTAGTTTAAATACACAAAACCATTGATGTTCATGCTTGAGTTTCAGATTGGGGACCAGATACCTGTGTGGGAAGGAGGGGATGAAGCAGTGTGGCTGCACGTCCACGGTTGTTGAGACTGTGAGGAGGTGGACACGGAGACTGAGCATGTTATTCTATTTCTGTGTGTCTCTGAAAGTTTCCAGGACATACATTTTCAAAGTGTCTCTTGCAACCATCTGATCCTTGGGTTAATATTTTACCCTAATGCTCCTTTAACGTCAAAGGTTACTGCTCATGCCTTGCCTGGGGACAGTAAGGAAAAGTAGGTTTGCGTCAGTCATTGCTAAATTAAATTCTGAGATGGTTAACATTTTACATTGAGGGAAAAAGCTGCTTAAAAGCCCCAATTAGGACAGGCCATCACGCAGTTATTTTCTCTCTTATAAAACCAAACTAAGAGGGCCGGAGCGATAGCCCAGCGGGTAGGGCGCTTGCCTTGCACGCAGCCAGCCCATGCTGGCCCGGGTTCGATCCCGGCATCCCATATAGTCCTCCGAGCACCGCCAGGAGTGATTCCTGAGTGCAGAGCCAGGAGAAACCCCTGAGCATTGCTGGGTGTGACCCAAAAAGCAAAAAACAAACAAACAAACAAACAAACAAAAACCAAACTAAGGGCCAGAGCAGTAGCACAGTGCGTAGGGTACTTGCCTCGCACACAGCCAACCAGGGTTCTATTCCTGGCATCCTATATAGTTCCCTGAGTCCTCTAGGAGTGATTCCTGAGTACAGAGCCAGTAGTAACCCCTGAGCAACTGCCAGGCATGGCCCCCAAAACAAAGCAAACAAAGAAAAAAACAAAGAACTGGAACTTAATCATAAGATACTTCATTTTTCTACACCTATCTCACTTCTACACCTATCTCACTATTTTATCTTACAGGAGCTATTTCAAACAGGGCCAAAAAGCATCATGTATCAAAAAAAGAAAAACAGTGTGGGGGGGCGGTTGTAGGGGCCAGAGAGATAGTTCAGTGAGTAGGGCATTTGTCTTCCATTTAATGAACCTGGATTTGGTCCCTGGTACTGCATAAGGTGCCCCACACACTATTAGGAGTTTGTCCAGCCCACCCCACCTCCCCAGAAAGAGTTTGCAACCCACATTCCAAGAAATAATCCTCTTTGCCCACATGTTGTGTCCTATTCCTTCAGGTGGAAAATTATGGCGCATAACAATTGTTGCCACTTCATGATCACAAGTGACCAGAAAGGATTCACTGATTGTTGTTACTCATGTTCTGCTCTGCCTCTGAAAAGCATCGAAAAAAATAATTTGGCAGGTGAGTAGAGCACATAATGGAACCGGAAACAGGAGAGCAGAATGACTCGTGCAGAGAATGGCCAGACAGGAGAGGCCGAAGAACGAAGCAGAAACAGGGGGCTCTGAGTCACTTGTTCAGGCTTAAATCCGAAAGCCGTGACTCTGATTATCACCTACTAAGAAGCCTCCATTAGGTCAGGCTGTCACATGGCCTTTCTCTCCCTTCAAACTAATTCCTATACCTGGAGGTTTTCCTTTCGCTTTCTCCTCTGCCAAGCATCAAAGGCTGTGTTCCAACAAGTCTATAACCTTTGGGAGGTACTTCCCAGCGCCTCTCAGCCCACACCCAAGGCTCCTGGAATGTTTTGCTAAATCGCCTGCTGTGTGTTGCAACAGAGAAAATAATGCCCTCTCCCCCAAAGGTGTCCAAATCCTACTCTGCAGAACCCAGAAATTTGTGTTATGATGAGGGAAGGGATTAAGGTGGCAGGTAGAATTATGGTTGCTAATCAACTGACTTTAAAGAGATCAGGTGGGATTACACAGGTGGGCCCTGGGTCATCGCCAGGCCTCAGAAGGTGCACGGGTCAGAGTACGTGCTACAAGGAAATCCCCACCACCTTAGCTGGCCTTGGGGATGGATAGGGCCACCAACTAGGCAATGTGGGAAAGTCCAAGAAGCTGAAAAGGGAGGAGAAATTCCCTACAAACGCCTCCCCTCCTGCTGCCGCTTTGGTTTGGGCCAAGTGAGAATTCATTCCTGCCTGGCTTACAGAACAGAAGAGAACAGACCTCTGGGTATGTCTGTAGTTGATGATGGTGTTAATAGGGAACATGAACAATGGCTGTTTACAACAGAGGAGCAGAAAGGGCCTGCATTGTTACACTATGCTTAGAAACACTCATTTGAAATGGAATAAACCCTAAAACTCAAGGTATGAACTTCCCCAGTCCTGCCACACAACATGATCAACCCCTGGCTCCCACAGCTCCTGGTTTGGGGAGGGAGGAGGAGGGAGGCAAGGGCCAGGGGGAGCTGACCTGGGGACTGTCACCACCACAAGACTGACCAGCCCCGATATCTGGATGCTTCTCGGACATCTTCAGCAGTGGACTATCTCCATGACATTGTTTCCAAACGGCACAATCGCATTACATCAAGATGGTCCCTGCTTTCAATAGATGCCTTTAAACATTTCAGGTGCAATTTAATTTTTCAGAAAAAGCACTGTAGGGGCCACAGAGATAGTACAGTGGGGAGAGTGTTTGCCTTGCATGTAACCAACTCGAGTCAATTCTTGATAACCCATATGGTTCCCTGAGTGCCACCAGAAGCAATTTCTGAGTGCAGAAACAGGAATAACCCCTGAGTGTCACTGAGTATGGGCCAAAAACAAAACAGAGAAAAAAATAGCAGTTGTCCTTTTTCTCCTTAAATTGAAAAACTTGAGTGATCTCTCAACACAAAGCCAGGTGTAAACTCTAAGCACCGCCAGATATGTTCCTCTCACCCCCCCAGAATCACAAAAAGCTGTAAAAAATAAACAGAGAAGAGATAGCACAGGGGTAAGGCACTTGTCTTGCACACAGCTGATCTGGGTTAGATCCCAACACTCTGTTTGGCCTTGATTATTAAGTTCCGGGAGAACTTTTTCTAATGAATCCCTGTGAATTACAAAATTACTCATGATTGAGTTTCATGTGTACAGGTTCCAACACCAATCCCTCAGCCACTGTCCCAGGTTCCCTTCTGCCCCCCAGCCTGCCTGCCTCTATGTCACTGTCCCTTACTGAGAGTAAGTCCTGAAAAACACAAAATCAAGGGGAGGGGCTGGAGTGATAGCATAGTGGGGAGAGTGTTTACTTTGCACATGGCAGACCTAGGTTCCATCCCCAGCCTCCCATTTGGTCCCCCCGAGCACTGCAAGAAGTAATTCCTGAGTGCGGAGCTAGGAGAAACCCCCTGAACATTGCTGGTTGTGACCCAAGAAAGAAAAAAAAAATCAAAGGGGGAGAGTAAACAGAACTATATAATGATTATCACCTAAAACTAACAAGCATTGGTAATGGGAAATGTGCACTGTGAAGGGATGGGTATTGGAACATTGTATGACTGAAACCCAATCTTGAACAACCCTGTAACTGTGTGTCTCACAATGATTGTCCATCGTGATTCAATAAAAAATAATACTTTAATAAAACAAAAAAGCATTTCCATTATTTGTTTCTCCTGTTTTTCTCCATGAATAATAGCCTCCCCTAGCTGTTTGTCCCTTTGCATTTGCTGCAAAGGCTGTGAAGGGAGAAATGAGGTCCTGGTGTGTCTCTGAGGCGGGCTTGCCCTCCTCTGCCCCTCAGGATGTCTGTCTCAGGCTAATTTCTTTTTGTCACCCAAGGCGATGCTCTGGGGTTACTCCTGGTTCTGCACTTAGGAATTATTCCTGGTGGTACTCGGGGGACCATACAGGATGCTGGGAATCAAACCCTGGTCAGTTGTATGCAAGACAAATGCCCTACCCACTGAACTATTGCTCCTACCCTATTTTTGTTTTTTGATCATTAAGTTCCAGGAGAACTTTCTTTTTAATGACTCCTGTGAATTACAAAATTACTCATGATTGAGTTCCATGTGTCCAAGGTTCCAACACCAATCCCAATCCCTCAGCCACTGTCCCAGTTTCCTTTGTCCCCCAGCCTGCCTCTATGGCAGGCACTTCTTTCTTTTTCCCTTTCAGGCACTGTGGTTTACAATACATGATAGCATGTCGTTCACGTCACTGTCCCTCCTTTCACCACCCAGGGCTTGTCCATAGTGACCACCTCCCTCTGCATTGCTATAGTGGTCCCTTCCTTGACCCACCCCTTGACTCCACCCCTTGACCCCACCCCTTGCCCACCCTCCCCGGCCAGCTTCCTGCTAAGGACCGCTTCTGCTCACTATTTCTATCACCTTTGGGTATTAGTTATTCCCTTACTAATGTTTCTTTATACCTCATATATGACTGTTTCCTTCCCAGCCGTTCTTAGCACAACGGAGCCATCCATCAGTGCTTGGGTGCTTCACCTGACTCCTGCAGTACTCCAGGTCCCAAAAACAGAATTTGCATGGCCACATTTCTGCACTTTTTGTAACCTGCTGCGATTCGATTGTATAGAATGTTTGTTTCAGACCAGCTTGCCTTCACGTTTGAGATCCGCTTTCTCTGACATAAAACAAATATGCTTTCTATTTTATGCAATTGCCCTGAGCAACACAAAACAACACTTTGGGAGCAGTGAACAAAGAAAGAAAATGATGCAGGTTGTCCCCAAAGTGGTATGAGCTTGCACAGGTAAGCTCAATGTGCTTCTGAGTAAATGGTCTAGCTACCAGGGACCCGGGAGGCTGTTGTAAGCACATCTGGCAAAACACATGCTATATTGCCCAAATCTGGAGCCCACAATGTTCTGCTACTGAAAAGATACTGCCCCGCCCGCTAGATTGGTCTCTTCTTGTTGGAGGGAAAGTATAAGCATAGGCAAGGAGCTGCTTATCTAAATTAGAGAGGGCAGGAAGTCAAAACTGTAACATCTTCCCTTGAGGGCAGTGATTGGATTAGTGGGAAAGAACAGCAGGAACCAGTCTCAGTACATCGGTAAAGCTCTTGCCTTGCATGCTACTGACCAGGGTTGGATCCCCAGCACCCTTATATGGTCCCCCAGTCCTACCAGGGAGTGATCTCTGCGAGCAGAGCCAGGAGTCAGCCCTGAACACGGCTCGGTGTGGCCCCCAATCACCACCAAATAATTTTTTTTTAAGGAAGCACAGCAAACTGCTAATCAATGATGTTGGGGTCCGGTAGGGGGATGTGATTTTCTTGGTCCTAGGAAGTCCTTTTGCACGGCCATGTGGGATCACCCTGAAACGGTGAACACATGAACATTGAGGAAAGAGATTCTCAGTGGGCGTGAGTCAGAAGCACGAGTTGAGGTTGAGCTCCAGAGACCAGATCAGGCAGCGCTGCTGAACGCCATCACATGATCGCCCCGAGGCCCTGCATTTAATTAAAACTAGGAGCGGGGCTCTGTGGAGCCCAGAGGAGCACAGTTGTTCCCAGCGGATGGAGTCAAGCAGCTCAGCCAAGCCGAGGTCTGGGTCCGGGAGAAGCAGCATGGACTTCTGCTGGCTGGCCTTTCTGCTTCTGGCTGCAACGGTGCCTCTTGATGCAGCCAAACGTGAGTAACTCCAAGTGGGCTCCACCCTTCTCTGGCTTCGGCGCAGGTGCTGAGTTGGAAGTTGGGTTCTAAAGATGGGTCTTGAGGCCCAGCGACTACGGCAGGTAGAGAATTTGCCTTGCGTGTGGTTACCAGTCTGCAATCCCTGGTACTACGCATGTTCCCCGAGTACCCTCAGGACTGATCCCCGACCATAGCCCGGTATGGCCTCAAAGCAAATTAAGTTTCCGGCCAGAGAGATAGTACAGTGGGTAGCACATTTGCCTTGCACGGGGCAGACCTGGGGTCGATCTTCGGCATTCCCTTATGGTCTTCTGAGCACTGCCAGGAGTGATTTCTGAGTCCAGAGCCAGTAGTAACCCCTGAGCGTCACGGGGTGTGACCCCAAAAGCCTAAATAAATAAATGAGTTGGTCTTCTATGCAGCATTTCTCACCTGCCTCCCGCAAGACCGAGATATTCTGAGGGATCACAGGCAAAAGTCACATAAATGGGGCCACAGCGTGAGGCTTGGTGCCAATAGATAGGATCCAGGGCCGCTCCAAGGAACAGGCTGGACTCGGCCTGCAGTGGGTAGCAGGTGCAGGAGCTCAGGCCTGCAGTGCTCTCGTTCCTCCCAAAAAGCACCGAGAATGTCTAAAATAAAAGCCTCCATTCGGCTCCATTCTTTGCTCGGGCTTGTGGGAAGTAAAAAGCCCGCAAAGGCCTCTGTCTGGGAGCCTCTTGCTCTGGCGGCCTCATGTCCCCCCTGCAGGACAGTGGTTTGGCCTTGTTCCAGTGCTAAGTGGCTGTCTCTGCTCTCAGCTGGAGCTCCTGCCCTAGAAACGTGCTGATCAGACCTGTGAGGGGAACCTACAGAGCTAGCTCTGCATAGCCAGGGGTCTGCCAGAAACCCCTCCCCCACACACACACATGCAACCATACACACATACACACACATGCATAAGCACACATAGACACACAACAATGGGCACTTGTTATGGTTGAAGTGATGCTAATATGTGGATCATTTAAATCAGAATCACTGGGGGCGGGTGATAGTCCAGCAGGTAGGGTGTTTGCCTTGCACGCAGCCAGCCCATGCCGGCTCAGGTTCGATCCCCGGCATCCCATATGGTCCCCCGAGCACCACCAGGAGTAATTCCTGAGTGCAGAGCCAGGAGAAACACCTGAGCATTGCCGGGTGTGACCCAAAAGAAATCATAAGGACATAAGAAATGTCCTTATGATTTGGTTGGAAAAAAAAAAAAAAAAATCAGAATCACTGGAGGTGGGTCCAGGCAAGCTTCTCTTGAGATTGGAGTGAAGTCATGAAAGGGCCAGGGGTGTGGGCCTCAGGGGACCCATGCTGGGGGTGGGGGGGGAGGAAGGGAGGGAGGGAGAACAAACCCCACAGTGCTCCCTCCCTCACTCCAATAGAGATGAGATATTCACTGGAGAAACTCCCCAGGACATCATGGGGGAGGGGGTTGCCAAGAAGCAGCTGGCACCCCCTTGCCCACAGAGCCAGTCTCTGCTGCACCCCTGGAGGCACCCTACCAGCAGCTCTCAGGGACCCTCACCAGGTCCTCTCCATAATCCACAGGGGAGAAACCCAGAGATCTTGCTTTTCATCTGCCCCATGAAGTTTGAAAGAAGCTTCCTGGGGTGCCCAGTACCCCCTCATTTCATGTCTCCTCCTCTCTGGAGAAATGTCCTTATGATTTGGTTGGGCACAGCCTGTGGTTCCCCAGGTCGCTTCCAGCTCTGGGCCAGTGATACTCACAGGCTCCCAGAGGGCCACGCTGTGTGGGATGGAGCTGGTCTACCATCTGCAAAGTCCGTGAAAACTCTCTCAAGCCCAGGAAAAGTCCTTTGATCCAGCTGTCTATAGACTCTGTCTGGGCAGGTATGTGGGGTGCAGAGCCATGGGGAACCTCCAAGTGCTCTAACGGGGTGAACCTTGCCATTTCCCCACCCTGCCTTTGAAGAATGAATCCAGGAGCCCAGACCTGAAGAAGTCCCAGAAAGGGTGGAGCCAGCCTGTGTGGGCTCCGTGAGGATCCTGATTTCTGGACGAGGAGACAGACCATAGAGAGGGCAAATAACTTGGCTCAAGCCACACACAGGTTAGGAGGAAGGAGAAGGCTCACATGCAGACCACGGTTCTTCCTTCCTGCCGTTGGATAGGGATGGACTTGGATGACCTGGAGTTGAGCCACAGTGACTTAGCGCCTCTGGCTGAGCTTTCATTTCCTTGTTT
Organism: Cryptotis parvus; assembly: GCA_021461705.1. Classification (NCBI taxonomy): domain Eukaryota; kingdom Metazoa; phylum Chordata; class Mammalia; order Eulipotyphla; family Soricidae; genus Cryptotis; species Cryptotis parvus. Next base: position 46,507 of record JAJIBD010010485.1, read on the forward strand.
GCAAAGGTCAATGGGGCTCGTGTGGCACTGGCTACTAAAAGGAGGTTGGGACATAAGAGGTGACTATAGCAAGTGTTTGACCTCCATGCACTGCCTCAAGAAGACTCGCCTCGACTCTACATGCCAGGGGAGGTGGACAGCAGAGAACTGCCACATGGAAAATTGTAGTTCTCTTTCCATAACCCTTTTCCTGTTCAGTAAAAGAAATTAGCCTAAGGCGGAGCCTTGCTGCCAGTTTGGAAGGAGTCCCGACCCTCAGAAGGCAGCAAAACCAAACATGCCCTGGACTGACATAAGAAATAAGGATGGATAGGAATTAGCTATGTATCAGAGAGCAAAGGACTCCTAGACTTTTTCTAATTAAAAAATTGTTTTAAAGGTTCATAAATCTTCAAAGTAGATAATTCACAGTCTCCATATTAGGTGCTGAGTGTTGGGGCGTGGGTGATGGTGAAAGTCTAATCAGCGGTTTAGCTGGGTCTCCATCCACCCCCATTCCTCTTTCCTTCCAGAGTTTGCTTATATTTCCTTTTTAAACTTTTATTTTTTTGAGCTACACCTGGCAGTGCTCAGGGCCTTCTCCTAGGTTCTGTGCTCAGGGATCATTTCTGGTAGGGCTCAGGGGTCCATATGTGGCACCAAAGATTGAATCATAGCTCAGTGCAAGGCAAGTGCTTTAACCCTTGTTCTCTCCCCACCACTGATTCCATGATGTAAAATAATAATAAAACCAAGTGATACGTTACTATATGCCTGTCAGAATGAAATGTGGTGTGCAGAGATTCAGGCACATGCTGGCTAACCCCAGTTCAATCCCCTGGCACTGTGTATGGTCTCCCGAGCACAACCCAGCATGGCTCACAAACAAAACCAAAAATACCTGACTGCTCTAGGACTGTGTTCAAAACTTCAGTTATAAATATTTATTGATAAGCACACATTTCCTGACTTCTCTTAGTGTCTCTTTTCCAAATGAGAATAGTCCTTCAGAACCATAGCCTAGAGCCCAGAGCCAGGAGTAAGGCAGAGGACCACAAACCATGGCCCTCATAAAGACAAACAAAAAATTTAAAACTAATTTAATATTGTTAACAATGGAGCAACATTACAAACCAAACAAATAAATACTGAAGAGAAAGGAGGGCCAGATAGCTCAACGGACTGAAGTGTATGCTTAGCATACGGGAGGCAGATTCAATCCATCTTCACACACAGAGGCCCCAGCTCCTCCGGGAGGGAGAGAATTCCCAAACACTGGGGTAATCGCTGCGCAAATCCCTGCGCACTGCTGGGTAGGCCCCCAATAGATAAGTGACAGGATATCCATATGATCCAACCACTCCACTCATCGTTGTCTACCCCCACCCCTCAAGAACACAAAAATATTAGAGGACCCAAGAGAGAACTGCCAGGACTAGAGTGTGTGCTTGGGTTTTGTGCTGAGCACCATATGGGCCCTAAGCACAGACAGCTCTAATTCCCAACAAAGAGCCAGAAGTAGCCCCTGAGCCCACACTGCACAGTGTGGCCTGAAAACAGAAAAAAGATGATTCTTGATGATGAAAGGACCAGTTCACTAAAGGAACCACACGCCCTAAACAGTTTCAAAAGACTTTAAGTAAAACTGACAAAACTGAAAGAAGTTCTCAAATTGACAAATCTGTAACAGATTGAAAGTTTCCTTTTCCTTTTTTTTTTTTTAAGCAAAACAGATTTTATTATGGAGGTTTTAGGAAGGGGAAGGAGGAGGGAAAGCGAGAAAGAGAGAGAGAGAGAGAGAGAGAGAGAGAGAGAGAGAGAGAGAGAGAGTACACATCTCAAGAGGGGGAGATGCGGGCGACACACGTGCTCAGGCACCACACGTGCTGGGCAGCACATGGGCTCGGGCAGCGTATGCGTGCCCAGAATTGAAAGGTTTCAACATGCCTCTCTCTGTCCTGAAATAACAAGTACACAGAAAGTCAGTCGGGTTGAAGTCATCTCTGAGAACACTGGCAAGCAACTTGGCATAAATCACATTTTTGAAAAATGCTCTGGTATAGATTGGAGAGTTTCCAGGTATCCTTGCAGTGTAAGACCCTAGATTCAAAATCCACACACCCTTTCTCTCTCTCTCTCTTCTCTCTTTCTTCTCTCTTCTCTCTTCTCTCTCCTCTCTCTTCTCTCTTCTCTCCTCTCTCTTTCCTCACTCTCTTCTCTTTTCTCTCTCTTTCTCTCCTCTCTCTCCCTCTCCTCTCTCTCCCTCTCCTCTCTCCTCTCTCTTCCCTCTTTCTCTTCTCTCTCCCTGTCCTCTCTCTTCCTCTCCTCTCTCTCACCTCTCTCCTCTCTCTTCCTGTCCCCTCTCCTCTTTCTTTTTTTCTTTCTCCCTCTCTCCTCCCTCTTTCTATTCTCTCTCCCTCTCCTCATCTCTCCTCTCTCTTTTCTCTCCCTCTCTTCTTTCTCTCTCCTCTCTTCCTCTCCTCTCTCTTCCCTCTCCTCTCTCCTCCCACTCTCTCTGCTCTCTTCCTCTCCTCTCTCTCCTCTTTTTCTTTCTCCTCCCTCTTTTTCTTCTCTCCTTTCTCTTTCTTCTCTTCTCTCTCCTCTCTTCTTTCCTTTCTCTCCCACTCCTCTCTTTCCTCTCTCCTCCATCTTTCTCTTCTCTCTCCTCTCCTCACCTCTCCCTCTTTCTGTTTTCTCCCTCCCTCTCTTCTCTCTCCCGCTCCTCTCTTTCTTTCCTCTCTCCTCTCTCTTTCTCCTCTCTTCCTTTCCTCTCTATCCTCTTTCTTTTCTCTCTCCTCTCTCCTCCTTTTCTCTCTTCTCTTTCTCTCTCATGCAAGTTCATGGAACATTCTCCAACACGTCCTGGGCTGTGAATGTTTAGATTGCTCAGCAGTGTGCATGCAGCAGGCGCAGTGACTCGTGTCTGTCGTCCCAGCTACTGGGGAGCTAAGGCCAGAGCATCACTTGAGTCCAGCAATGCTGCCTGGGTGTCTGCATTAAGCTCAGTATTAATAGGGTAACCCTCCAAGAGTAGGGGACCACCAGGTTGCCTAAAGAGGGGTGAACTGGCCCAGGTGGGAAATGGAGTGTGTCCAACTGCATCTCTTGGAATCCTTGAGGCATTCCTAAGCCTGGCATTCCCTCAAGGAAAGTTTAGGATGGGAAAAGATGCCAAAGCTGATCAGACCATTCAGTTCACTGGCATCAGTGTTTTCCTAAAGAGCTTCAAACATCAGAAGCTCCAGATATGTATTGAGTAGCCAACAAAGACTGAGAGATACTTTGACGTTTTACCTTGCTTCATGAAGAGGAAGAAGCTGCATGATTACATTTAGGGATTTCCACTAATTTTTTTATTGCATTGGGGGCGGTGAGGAGTGGCAGATGCAGGTCATATCCAGGGGTGCTCAGGGGTGTGACCTAAACATTTTAGACCATCTCAAAAGTGCAGCTTAAGGAGTTTTTAATTGCTGTGAGATACACAGCTGCAAAGTTGTTTCATGAGTTTCAGTTATACAATATCCCAGCACCTGTGCCTTCACCAGTGCACACGGAAAGACCATGCAGTGCTGGGGAGCAAACCTAGATTTCCTGCATACAAAGCATTCCTCCAGTCTAAATGTTTTTCCAGTCAGCTAGTAGGAAGAAAAAAAATTAAGTACCTTATTTGCTTGGACTATTTGAAAAAAGTGTGTTCCAACCTTATGAAATGACAATTTGTTTGAACCAGTTAATTAAATGCCCTAAAGGAGGAATGGAATAAATCATTTTTCTCTTCATAAATTGCTACAGGCTTTCGTGATGTCCTGAGCAATGAAATGCCTGCCAGTTTTGTAAGGGAGCACAGGCATTTGGATGGCTGGTCACCAGACAAAAATGAATGGAACGAAAAACTCTACCCAGTATGGAAGAAGGGAGACTCCAGATGGAAAAACTCCTGAAAGGTAAACAAAGTGTCAGCCCCCAGCATCTGCAATGTCCTATCCCAGGAAATTACACGGGCTGTCTCCTTGTTGCTTCTGTGATGATCTATGTTTTCTTGTTTTCAGTTGGGGGTCGGGTTGGGGCTAGATTCAGCTACCTTTCTTTAATCCTAATTAAATTATTTCCTAAGCCACAAAGTGATGTTTTATCTCCTTGAAAAAGTACGAGGGCCAGAGCGATAGCCCAGTGGGTAGAGCGTTTGCCTTGCATGTGGCTGGCCTATGCCAGCCCAGGTTCGATCCCCAGCATCCCATATGGTCCCCTGAGCACCGCCAGGAGTAATTCCTGAATGCAGAGCCAGGAGTAACCCCTGAGCGCGCCGGGTGTGACCCCAAAAAGCAAAAAAAAAAAAAAAAAAGAGTTGGTGACTTGGAATATTTTGGAAGCCAGAAGCTTTAGCCTTAAGCTGTAGGAATGACCTTCTTTTTTACAAGTTCTGAGACAGTAGAGTAATTTTGGACTATCTCAAAAGTGTGGCTTAGAGATTTTTTAATTACTATGAGACACACAGACACAAAGTTGTTCATGATTGGGTTTTAGTCATACCATGTTTCAGCACCTGTCCCTTCACCAGAGCACATTTCCCACCACCAAAGTCCCCAGTTTCCCCCATCCACCCCCCCACCCCCTGTCTACCTCTACAGCAGGCCCTTTTCCTCTCTCTCTCTCTCTCTCTCTCTCTCTCTCTCTCTCGTGCCTTTTGGGTGTTATGGTTTACAATACAAGAACTAAAAGGTTAACATGCATATCCCTTTACCTACTATCAGCACTCAGTTCTTGTCCAGAGTGATCGTTTCTAACTATAGTTGTCATAGCGGAGGTGGTCGATGTGCATAATTATTAGTGATACTCTTCACACATGTATCATTCCCACACACCCCCCATTGCCACAGAGCCCACCTCTGTCCCAAGGACCCTCCCAGCCACCCTCCCATGTAAGCTCAGCTCTATAGACAAGATCTCTAGTTGAGCAGATTCTTTTTAGGTAAGTAAATGTTCTTTCTTTAGTTGGTAAATTCCTTAACTGGTCTGATATTGTACATTTTCTCTTCTAGAACAATACGCTCTATAAAATAAAGTTCGAGATCAAAGAAATAAATGACTGTATCATAAAAAGGCATCAGAGGCATAAGGAGTCTCTGGTTCTTCTTAGCAGATTTTTTTTTATTTTGGGTGATATCCAGTGATGCTCACTCCTGACTCTGCACTCAGGAATTACTCCTGACGGTGCTGGGGACCATGTAGGATGCCTGGGATCAAACCCAGGTTGACCACGTGCAAGGCAAATGCCCTACCCATTGTACTATCACTCCAGCCCCTCTTCTTAGCAGATTTAACTTTATTTTGTAGCAGTGAAAAAGAACAGGATTGCTTTCATCACTGACCTCTACTTTCTTACACCCTAGGAGGCCACGTGAAGGCATCTCTGACCAGTGACTCACCCGCTCTGGTGGGCTCCACCATCACCTTTGTAGTGACCCTGGTATTTCCCAGATGTCAAAAGGAAGATGCTGATGGCAATATCGTCTATGAGAAGAACTGCAGAAACGGTACAAAAACCTAGTGTGTGATCGGAACAGACTGGTTCTCCCACATGCCCAGATACCTGTCTCATAAACCCTAATGCCCATGGTACTTCTCTAAATGTCAAATGTGGTCATTATCCCTTGTCACCTGCTTCTCAATCCAGTGTTGACAGCTGGGAGTAGGGGGAGGATCTACCACCACAGCATGAACCCTTCTTCAAAGGCTCCATCACTTAGAACTTTCCCTTTGTGTTCGGTTGATTGGACTGAGTGATTCTCAGATTTGGACTCTGTTACTTGAAATTCCTTTGACTACTCACAGTCTGTTTCTTTTTCTTTTCTTTTTTTTTTTTTTTCTTTTTGGGTCACACCCAGCAATGCTCAGGGTTTCTCCTGGCTCTGCACTC